>JAQIXX010000804.1:0-46299 GCA_034700605.1 Willowsia nigromaculata
TATATATGCCCACCAGTATATGTTTAAAACTTTTATAAAATAAATCCACACCAAATTTAGCCTTACAAAACTACACGATTTTTATACATGCATTTATGAACAGGCATGTATGGAAAAGTGACGCATTGTACAATAAATGGAGTATATATATAGCTAATGCTCCAGGGAAGTCTTTTGTAATGGATATCCTCGGCCAGAGGTCCCTCACATTTGGATGGAGCAACGCAAAGATAAAATTTCATTTGGTTGATGGGATCATACATTATTGATAGATCGGGAACAATTCATCCTGTTGCCTCTTTCCTGTCTCACACTTAAAATCACCGTTATTTTCTCCAGATACTGCTGATACAAGCACTCCAGCTACTACATACCTGCCATACACTGACAAAAGATTCGTAGAGTTAAGCTCCTGTTCTCTATACCTTGTATTTGAGTGGAAGGAGAAGAAGAAGAAGGAATATTCCATTTTATGCCAAGCATATCCTTGCTACTTCCTCCACTGAAAGATTATTACTTCCTGTACTTATGAAGCATAACGCTGCACCACAGTATCACTATCAACCTATAAATGAAGCTCATTCAAACTGAATGTCAGGTTATTTGCAACCTTCGAACTGTTGAGGAGCAGCAGTTCATCTTTTCGTCATAAATTGGTAGTAATCAAGTCAGAAAGTATGATGATATTCTTGGCGTAATGAAAGTAGTAACATGGCGAATCGTATACTTTAGAAACTGAAAGCAACCTTCATATAACGACATGGTAAACAAGTCCTAGATAATACCTAAATGGGACATAACCGCATGTGATTTTGTTACGTGATGGCGAAAGCTGTTACGAGGGCCACTTTGCTCTTATAAGATTAATGGTGCATAAGCTAGTGAAGCCTCTAAATACCTGCGATTTAACTAGCCATCTACTACTACTGGCGTGAGCTCATGAGGGGAAAACTTCCGCAAGTAAATGGCTATTATTCAGAAAATCTTTGCTTTCCCTTTCTTAACATTACACAAGTTTACTTAGGGTAGTAAGCAATACCCCCTGAGTTTCGATTGTCAGTGAGCATGATTTTATGCTTAAAGGAAATTGAAGCTGACATGTTCACACATAACCATTTGATGACCATATGTGTCAAGTCAATCATGAAGAAATTTTTCCCAACAAACTTACTCCGAATATGCTGCTAACTTAAAACGAATAGAAAATGGGCGGGGTAACTTGAGCTTTTTTCATTCCAAATTAAAACCATACTGTATTAACGAATGTTAAAAATGCAATTGATTTTTACGTTTCGTATATCTATTTAGTATGCAGAATAGAACACTGCATAAACATATACTATGACGAAATCATCTCAAGATTTAATTTTCAAATAACAATGAAAAACTTGACTGTGCTACATTTCTTTCAAATAAGTTAATTCTATCCTGACCACGTTGCCCCCACATCATCTACCCTTGTCTATACATGCTAGTTCACTTATATAATAAGATATAAGCTCATATAAGACAGCTTGTACTGCTCTCTGGCCATTACGACAACAGACGGGAAATCTTCTAAAAAGTTATAAACTTTCTACGGTGATGTTAAATGCGGTTTCTTCTTTTGAACACATGCATATAAAATAGCTTATATACATATTATATTATTTCTAAAAATAAGGCTGGTTCATGTATGGAGAAAGTTGAACAAAGCCTTGACAAGTCATTGCCTTTCATTCTCATCGTTCTCCAAACATAACACTTGGGCTATACCCTATGCTATATATTATGTCTTCCTTAGTGCTAGTAAGGTATAAATAGTAGGTAATCCTCAACGAGCGCGTAAGTAGCGCCTACCCATACATGAGATGTATAACACGACTGTTTCCTGTTCCACCTTATATATAGCCATCCGTGAGAGCATGTGCGTAATACAAAGTTGGCAAAAGCTCTCGTCTCTACTTTCGTCCCTGTGTACAATGTTCTGTTTAGTGAATAAAATGATGGTAAAGGAAATCCAAAGATAAAGTGTGTACCTTCGACCGACTCAATGTTGATATAAATATGGCAAAAGAAACTTTGTCTTCTTTTTTTACAATTTCTCTCTTTCCTTTCCTGCTTCAAGGGGAAATGTATAGAAGCACAAAAAGGAAGAGTGCTTCAGGCGGTGGTAGCGCGGTGTGTGGTGATGGCGGTGCAGCAGGGAGTACCAGTAAGCTGAAAATGTCAGAACAAATGAATTCATGGTTGCTGGCATCTTGAAAATTCTTGCATTTTTACAGCATACATGTATGTAGCCGGCTTGCCTGCTCGTACAATCAGAATTTATACAGTGGAAAATACGAAAAAAGTCAGTTCATTTTCACAAAAGAGAACGAAGATCACATATCTTCATAAGCTTTGAGTCACGATGCTTTGTCTGCGCGTTTGAAGTTTCTGCTGAAAAATTAATATTTGTGTGTGCTTCTTTTCAGGTTTCCGTTGTGTGACATTTCGAGTGGAAAAGTCTGTAAATATAATACAATAAATCAGTTCACATGAAAAACAAGTAATGAATTATTTTTTAAAGCATTGTTCCACGCACGTAAGCATTCCGTACTACCACACAAATAGAAAATAGCGTTTGTTGCAATCTTTGAAGTCTATTTTTGTCCGACAATATCAAACTATCATTTATCTTTAAAATCCTGTAGTGAGATTTCAGGGTAGAAATGATGTACCAAGTCAGTCTAACCAACTCTTGAATAAACTAGGCTGATAATATGGTATATCCTTTATGCAATGTATTTTATTGTGTGTCTTGAGCTGTAGTCCAATTAACTAAGGAGGTCTTTGTATTGATGACCATAACATTTGGATAACAATTATTGTTTATAGTCCGCTAGTCAACCTAAGCATTGATCCACAAACTAAAATTCGTATGCTTTTAGGGTACTGCTTCGGATATTACGTAGATAAATGCGATTGTGAACTACTGCATACTTTGTATAAAGTAAGCATATATTGTGGTTTCTGGCTAGAAGCACACATGCATACCACACCATCTAACTTGAGCTTGTTTATAGATTGCAGTTGCTCCTGAAAAATTACAAAGAGTGGAACATTCTCATGCATTTTACATTCCCGTGAGCTGGGAAGATGGGTTTTCTCCACATGCGTAAAAATTTGCCTAATGCAATTTCATCGTATTTTCTTCTCTTTATTCAGAAATATGGATGGTTGGCTTACCTGCTGGCTACAACATGCATAAATTCATGAAAATACGTTTTGTTTACGCTTTACAAAAAAATATCATCATATTTTTCGCTTTTATTTAAGAAAACTTTATAAAAATGTTATTTCTTATGTTTTAAACCCCACTAAGCTCTCAAGGGTTCTTTCCTACACAGCATCATTCTCTTCAGTGTTATTTTTCTTACAGTGCATAGAAGTTTAGGAACGAACAAGGAAACCTCTTAAAGTATGAGTCATGAGTACAAAAAGTATGAAATATACAGTGAGCATATCATTGGAAACTGATTATGTCTCTTGATTTGTGAAACTGACATTTTGATTTAAAACATTGCAGGTTTTTAGTTTTTATCTTAATCAAACTTCTTTGCGATAAATTGAAAAAGGATTTTTCTAGCAAGTGCAACAACTTCATGTTGAAAAGAAAGCCACAGTTAGAAACGCTTCCTTCCCCTTAACCCCTAGGTGTTTAATGTTCCAAGAAAAACGAAACGCATAGTTAGGGCGGTAATGCTTGTTCATTTGAGCATACCATTTTTGTTCTTTTCATTTCCACCCCAACAAGTTTTATGAGTCTACTGTATACATGCACGTGTGTAAACCGTTTTAACGTTGTATCCTTTTGAACATGAAATAATTGTTGATACTATATTGTACCACCATACGGAAGAAATACTTGTGAAACATTTTATATAGAAATGTTTTGCAGTATGCATGACTGCCACTCTTTCATTTTAATTTCTTATAATTACTCTAATTGTATTTGCCACTTCTGTCACGCTGACCCCAATAGCCGGCATTTGGTCAATATATTATATATACAGCAAAGTCTGCAGGCAAAATAAGTTGGGTTTGATCTGTACTTCGTACTAAATAGTTTATTTATGTATGTGAAACATACATGCTTTAATGCAAACAAAGGAAGGACTGATAGACAAACTGTATTCTATTATAAAAACGTCAGACTATGGTGAAATTTAACCAATAAAGACAACTCCAAAAAGCAAGAAAAATATATGAGCTTCATATACTTCTGACATTTGTGTAAGGTTTTCATCCCGAACTGATGAATATACATATTCAAGATTGAGTAAAGTTGCATCAATCATTGTTATAAAGCATAAATGGGGATATTAAATGGATTAATAAAGCTTACTTCTAGTTCATTTTTTTTAAAAAAACCATCTTTGTTCCCTCAACATCCGAGTAACTGAAATGAATTTTTTATTTAATGCACTCCTCTCTTCTTTTGTGATGTAACATTTCAGTCAGTCGAAATATACACAACTTCCGCGTTTGGATGAAAATGATAAAAGAAAGAAGAAAATTGAAAAGATGTATTCATTTCATTTTAAAAAGCATTATGCTTTAGAGCTTTTGACTCCTGCACGTATCCTGAGCATTAAAAAACGGGAATTATATATATTATGCATAGGCAGATATTTTTTAAAATGCAAATATCCATATCAGCTGAAAAGTGCCTTCATCTCACAGTTAAACGGAACCCGTTTTCATATTCATACTAATCCGAGTTTCTCAGAGCTTGTCTTTCATACGAGCAAGATTAACGTGTATGAATATATGGAGAGATTTTGGAGTTTAATAGAATCTTAGATCATAAAGGGATGTATAACTTCTTAAGTTTATCTTAATGTGATGTGATGAAAAACGAAATTTAAAAAAAGCATTACTAAAATTAGATTTAAATACAATGTTCCCAGTGAGGGGAAAGATCAGCAACCTTTCTCCACTTTATTTCAATTTCGAGGGCGTGCTCAGTGCTTAAAATGTAGCGTAATCAGAAGACACCTATTTCAGTCGACACTTCTACGTGCATACCTTTTAGCTACAAAATATCTAATCTATATTGATTATAAACCATACGACATATGACGCAACAGTTCTGATGTAGAGGTGTGTACTAATGAAAATTGTTTGTTAGAATTAACTAGTTTTGTGTCCAACAGTCCGATTCTAGACAGACAAATACACCCACACGTAACTGAAACTACATCAGTAACATTAGAATATTGCAACAATAAATATGATATCAAAGAATTCTAAACGATTGTATTATTTGTTATTAGTATTAGATGTTTTTATTTTTACTTTTGTTGTACGTGTAAAAAATCTATCTGCAATGAAATTTTCTATTATTTTAGTTTTATTATTATCAAGCTTTTACTCAGCACTAATTCTTGAAGGTTTCGCTTGAAGGCGACAACGTAAATGTATGCTTGTCTACTTATATTTTGAAACAAGAAATAACACATCATATTACATTCAGACAATTCCATTCTCTTTCTGCTACCGATTGTAGATGCTTTCTAGAATGCCCGGATATGCATAATATTGGGCGAGAATATAAAGAGGGAAAATAGGATGACTTGGGGCTCTCTACTCCACTTTTAGTGCATGAGTCGCGGAGCGATAGATCTTGCTGACATGACATGACACCCCATTACGGTCGTATACCCAATGGATATTGCATCGTTTCGCTGAATACTGCAACATTATTATGCATACAACAAGCTGCATATATTTATTATAATAATATTGTACAGAGTATTATGTGCCGATTGGGTGAAGTGGTGGTGTAATAAGTATGTATATTTTGGTCTCGTTATATACTAAAGCTCAGCACTCCATCATCTCGTTTTGCCATTGTATGTTAAGAGAGATTCTCAAAACCATGGAGGAATCACCCGCGAGCATTTGCGTCCCATGTAGAGAGAAAAAAAGCAGGCAGACAGGAAGAATCTTGCGAAATAATAATAATGTGTAGATTCTCTCTACAAGTAATATGTAGATACACGATGCACACGCAAATGGAGGGAAACCAGACTATATGACAAGAAGGGCTTACATCACTTCACTTTCGCTGCTGACACTACTCTCCATATATATGTGCACGTTTTTGTGGGCTACGCTTTATAATTTTGTGTCAGAGTGACTAAAATAAATATCTGCTCACCGCAGTGCTTTTCATTCGGTGAGTGAAATCTCATGAAAGGTCTGTCTTTTGAATGAGCCCTCGCTGTTCCCACAAAATGCTACCGCATACAATACAACAGTGCGTGCTCTCCTTTTCTCTCTGCTTTGTTGTCTGCCAAGGAAGAAAGCTTTCAAATATTCATATTTTTGTGTGATGACACTATGCATATGCTGTGGACACACTGCTCTGCCATACACGGGAAGTAATTCGTGTAATAAATCTAATATGCTTATATAAAAAGGCAGTAAATGGGTATAGATTTGAGTAAAATAGAGAAAAATAAGAACTGGATAGTAAATGATACAACGTTTTAGAGTTATGGTATAAAGTGGGGAAGGGAAAATGAATGTTCATATGTAAGCATTGGATGTTCTCCAGATTAAGTCTCATTGAAGCACTGTTTACAATGCTACGAATGAGGTTGAGGGTGTGTACGCAATCTTCATTGTTGTCAGTTGTTGTACCAAGTTAATGAGGAACAGCAACAAAAATATACATAAATAATAAATAGTATACGGGTTGAAGGGAACGAAAAACAATAATATTTTATTGCGAATGAGTAATTGTGTCGCATCATCTTCTCGTGACTACCTCTGTGGCATTCTTAGATTCTTGATGAATCACATTTTCTCTGTACACTGCATGCCTATATATTCTTCTGGTTGCATTAGCCCAACTGTTTATTTTCATGTGTTGTTTTTGGGAATAATAACGTTTCTGTTGTTGGTACAATAGAAAGTGAAACAAGGAAACAAACAAAGCCGCTAGTGACAATTGACAAATGGTAAGGATTTGGTGAGATTTCATGCCAGATTTAAATTGCCGTTTGAATGACAGTGCTCATATTTCTCGTTTACAAAGAACTTGTTCAAAAGTGTGCAGTTCTTTGTGTATTTTCCCCTTTACACACTTTTTACAGTTGTTCAAAATGGCGATTTACTTTATTTAGGCTACATTGTTTCTTTTTCTAAAAGAATTGAGCATGTGCTCTAATTTTTCCTTTATGTTAAATTGTTTGAAACACTTTTTAACACTGTAATAAGCGACGAGACATACTTTATTGCAACAATGAAAGCATTGTGTACTGACAATAAGATGAAATTTCAGGTGAAAGTAGGCTTGCATTGTAAAATAAAGTTACTTCGTGGCTAATGCTATGATTTTAGGTCAATGATTACTGCAAATGAACGAGCACTCCCTTCTTTGTTTACGTGACATACTTTTCTGAAAGGTACTTAGTCCAAAAAGCATTGTTTCCGGTCGCAAAATGTAGTGCGCAATAATGCACCTAAAGTATGTGGTAGTAGATTGACAAATAGATGACATTTCAAGCTTACTTAGTGTAAACACTTGGTTTTTTGGCATTTTGAAATCACGAAACAATCACAATCCACATCAACTATCAACTTTAACGGTATTCCACTTTCACTTAAAATGTTGTTACGTGACTTTCCCTGCAATGCTACAACCATGACTTTTCATGTCTATGGGTAAAAGCTGCCATAAAATTTTCAAAACTTCATTGACAAATGTTTGTGGCTATTAGAAATGCATGTCACGAGATAAAAAGTTATACTTAATTCTAGCATATATGCTCAATTAAAAATTCATTTCTACACATGAATAGGCATGATGTAAGTTTATGGACTGAGTACGGGAAACAAGGGGAAACATTTGCAAGACACGGAACTGTTATCAATTTTAAGATTCTCATGTATGCTTCATGAAATGGAGAAAGTTTCTCTTTACACAAAGTATTTTTGAAATGCAACCGAGGATGGTGCGGACACGCACATCTCATTTTTTTTTGCAAATCGTTTCTATACCTTGGTCGACCCATCATAGTTTTTGTAGGATTTTAGGACATCGACTTCCAGGAAGTCAATATGTAATATAAATGTGTAATCTAGTATTTGCCACAAATTGTATTACGTGTTTACTTCATAACCACATTTTCGGAAATACATAATACGATACCTATATAGGTTTTCTTTCTCATACACATTATCTTTCCTTAGTTTGCATCATCATGTTGATAACATCCCGTTCCTCATCCTTTTCCGCTCCCTTTCTCTTGTCTTTCTCTTGGTGAAAGCTTGATTTTATGATATAGTCTCGTTGATTCGATCGTTTTCGGATGGGCTAGTTTGATTTTAATATGGTTATCGAAGCAAGGCTGACTGACATGTCTACTACTCTTGCACAAAATACTGATATTATTATGTTGCGAATAGCAAGTACAGACACTACACGTGTGTGTGTACATTGAGTTACTCACAGTTTTGTATCAAACATGCTCTGAATTTTTATGCTACTCAAACTGAAGCTCTGCACTACAGTCGATATTTGTTTTCACAGGGGCTTGCTGACTGGCTAACTGACGGCCATTCAAGATCGTCAAGATTGAGTTAGATAATCTAATAGTTTCTTCTAAAATCTAACCACCACCTTTGTTTTGCTGCCCAAAGGAGAAAGAGATGAGCAACACCGTGAATGCGGAGAAAATAACTGATCGATACGGCCATAGGCGTATCACATCTCAGTACCTGGTCTTGTCTAGCCTGTTGTAATATGTCACACATGAATTCACTTGAACAACAACAAATAAATTGATCCTCACATCTTCTCACCAACTCAAGTATTGTTGACTATCTACCTACGCTATACCTGTGCATTGTTTTCGCTCCAACTATTACCATTCTATTGTGTACTTGCTCCTGCTAATGTCAATTTCCCCAACACACAGCTTCCTATCTTATCTTACATCATTTGTCTATTGTTCTGAACACGAGTTTGCCTAATTATGACTTTTCCTTTCGTGATTTTTATCTCGAAATCTGCCTTATTGAATGAGAAATTACTTGTTTACCATTTTGATGAAGCACCAAATATTTATGATTGCTACCTTTTTCATCCAAGAATCAAGGGAAAACCGTTCAAGCAAGTAATTAGCACTATCGTTTAGAGCTGAGATGAATAAACATGCGTTTCTTTAAAAAAAATGAGTGCGAGCACGTAGCACAAGTAGAGCGTTACGAATATGTGCTTTCATGAAGATGTACTCATCATCTAGGTAGTTGTTTTTCCATTCATCGTTAGTATTTTGCACAGACAATGTTATGCATATACTCTTCCTAGAAGTTATTAATGCTTCACATTTGAGGTTCTCGGTTTCTATAAAAAATGCTAACGAGACAGAAAGCCTTAGTATAGCCTTGAATGAGAACGCCTTTTGTAGGCGAACAAGAAGAACTCATCATCAGAAGTATTCTATCGTATTAGTATTGTATCCTGTATGTAGAAGAAGACAAAGCTGTTATGCTAATGAATTTGCAAATCGTAGAAAGCCAATTAGTGAAGTTTGCCTACGTAAATCCCTGAAGCACACTTTGCTTTCTTTCTATTCTCTGCTGTGGATTAGCTTCTTGTGCCATTTTATCTATTGTCTATGTATCGCCATGTAAGTAGCATTTCTCTTTCCATGTACATGCACACTTGCAACTTACGTATGAACAACTACAGGGTATATATATATACTTAATGGACTTCCATTCTATTTCTATATACCACTTCAAATAAATAAACGATGCGCTCATCAAAATTTTCCCTTAATGGAACACATAATAAAGGAGAAATTTTAACTAAGATTTTTGCTTATATTCAGGGTATTAAAATTTTGACTCTTTGTAAGGAGCACTTAAAACCGTTGAATCGGTAAAATACAAAGTCTCTGGAGTAGCAACTTTATCATGAAAATCTCTTACATGCAAAATACTGTTTATTTTTCAGTAAAGCTAAAAAAAGGTACTTAGTCGCAATTTTTAACTAGTTTCTATACCCGAGGGAGCTTTGATTTACATCTCATTATGCATCCTGTATTTATTTGACTTATTTATAAGAGCATCTACGAAAGAGAAAGCAGAAAAGGTTTACTTTAAGGGAAGGATTCACTTTAAACCATCTCTGACAGATAAGGTTCTTTCAACGTAAAAGTGAAAGTCAAAAGGTGAGGGTCAAAGCAATAAAATATCATGATTATATTTAGCAAGACATGTAAATGTCAAAACTACACTTGTAATTTTGTTGTTTATTATGCATTGATGGTAACAGTTGGTGTTTACAGCATTTGACAGCATTTTCGTGCATGATTAGTAAAAAATGTGAGCCAGTAAATAACAGACTTTTCATGTGGCAAGTTAAAACGGCACGCAGTAGTGTATCAGACCATGACCATGTGACACCCTGTCATTTGTTCTGATTATCATGAAATAAAGCTGCAAACGGATTGTGAATAAAGTGAAGACGCATACACGTACAATGTACAATATTATGGCTTATCGTGTAAATAAAGTATGCTTAAGTCTATAGTATATACCTATATAAGTCCATGTGAATGCTCATGACTGCATGCTTTCAATAAACCCCAGACCTTGGTGAATAGCTATCCTTAACAAGCATGTCGACAAACGAGCATTTACACAACCTTCAGCAAAGTTGTTCTTTCCTATATTGTGCTGTACCGCTTGGTGCTTGGTATGTAAACTCACAAAGTTGGCTTAAGTAAATCTCATACAAATCTCTCCCGTCTAGTAAAACAAATGCTGACTTTGTCAGAGGCGCTTGGCACTTTTCTCCAATTTACTATTACTATTACCCTTATGAGAAGACGACTGTTGGGCTTTACTCTGTGTTAGTGCACACACACACAACAATATTTTACTTGCGTAGTACATGATTTTTGTGTACATTTCTTTTTGTTTAAGAGAGTGGCGCAAACTACGATATAATGATGACTTTTCGGGTAAGTGCATCCATCCAAACAGTAGTAATACTGCTCACAGCCGTGCACAGAAGACCAATATCAGACGGGTGGTCCTTAGTAAGAGAGAGCAAGGTGGATACAACTATTATTAGTGCAGAATGCATGGAAGAACAACAGCAGCAGTCGTTCTGTGCTACCCATTTTGCACACTATACTGCCATATTATACTGGAGAAAACGACACGTGGCTTAACTAGGGGCTTTATTTCGTAATCGTAATACTCAGTCTTGTTGTTGCTCAAGTCTTTCTTCACACATGAAATGCCAGGTTGCATATAGAAACATGCTTTCCATTCTGACCACAAGTAAACTAAAATTCTCTGTCCACAATTTGTTCTCTGTAAGTAATCTTACATAAACCTCAGCAGGGGAATCGTAACGCAATAAATAGACATCACACACATAGTTCATCAATCTGTAAGCCTTCCTTAAACAAAATTTACCCTTCACGTCACGTCAGTTGACTGCATCGACCACTTCAACTGGTTCTGCCAGCAGCTAGCAAAGCTAGCGACATTCCCTGTTCCTACCCTCGAAATCAATTTATGTCAATCAATTTATCAAATGCAACCAAATCAAGGAAACGCACTTTTACAAAAATTTTGCCTCCACATGCCTAAAAGTTTTCTTTGTTGTAGTAGTAATCTTGCTAGGTCAATACTTTACTTGTTTTAAAATAAGTGCTTGAATTCTTTATGAGAGGATTTTTTTTTTGCATTGAAAAATTGATGCATCTAGCAGAACTAAAATATCCAGAAGCTTTTAGTAAAGTTTAGCATTCCCTGCAAGTAGCGTCTGGAGTAGTTTTCGCTTTTTTCCCAACACACGAATCTCTGGTGAAAGTTAAAGTACGCAGAGCAACTCAGCATGCTTCAGTATACAAACTGTCTTATTGCCCAGGGGAAAGCCAAGAAAAGAAAGATAAGATTTATGAATTACGTAAAAGAAGAATAGTTGAATAGTAGTTCATTCTTAGGTATGGCATTTTGAAGTTTCCTGCATGACAATACAACACATGAAGGTGTCATTACACACATACAAGAAAAATAGCAAAGTACAAGTTTGATGTTTATCAGACTTTATAGTACGTGTGCACTAAAATTTCTCTTGCTCTTCTAGCTTTCATTACTTTTTATTATATTTACATGAAAAAAACTGGAGTGCGAATATGCACGAACATTTTTTGCCCGTTTTAATTTATATTCTTTGCTAAACTATATTGCGGAAAAGAAACAAATAGTTGGAACAGGTTGAAAAGTGCAAGATTTGAATAGTTATGGAACATTTTTTCTTCATTTCACTCATGGAACATAGTCTAATTAAGTTGGCATCGAGGGAGAAAGCAAATTAAATTTTATGAAAAAAATTGAACCCTGCTGCACATATATAAAATGAATTCAAATTTTGTCACCATTGCTTAGTCTGCAAGATGAAACTGTTGGGGTATTTAATTATAAAATGTTATTGTATTAAGCAGCTCTTAGAAAAACAGATTCAAACGAAAACAAATAGGAACTTCATTAGACTATATTAATTTGGACTTCTTACATTTAGTAGAAGTCGAGAAGAGTGTCTGCTTTACTCAGCGCATGTGTTAAAATCCTTGTTTTAAAAATCTTTTAAACGTAAACGTAAAGTTATTCACAACTACTGACTCAATACATTATGAAAACTACTGCAGTACCCACATAGGTATTAAATGTATACTTTTGGCAAGTTTGCATCTAACAGACTAATGGTGATTCTGCTTGATACAAACAGCAACAATTTACAAGCATCTAAAAATCTCTAAAATGAAGCAAGGAGACCTAAAAAAACTTTTAAAAACTACAAGCCTAAAACAAGACAAGGAAAAATATGAGCCCTACAATTGCGAGCGTTATTCATCAACCAAACAAGTAGGATGACTATAATGGTAATAAAGTTAATTCGTTGGAAGATATTTCCTTCCTGAAATGGAATTTAGCATGATTATACTTTTCTGTGGCTGTTGCTCTGTTTTCTTAGCACATATAAAATAGCAGCTTTGGAGAAGTGCCTTTAATGGCACACCAAGGAGGTGCGAGTAAGTCACATATTCCCCTGCTCTTATATCCGACTTTTAGAAGCGACGTTGTGTGCTCATACCACAATGTATTATGTTTAGTGCTAAAACTGTCAGAATCAGCAAAAATTCTCACTATGCAAGGAAACGCAAAACAGCCTCTTCTTTATATTTTACACCATTCAAATTCCAACTTCGTCGTTCCAAAACTGTGCATTTGTTTGTTTGCAAACATATACTTTCATCATACCCCTACTTTCACCACTAGTACATTTAATAGGACGTGTGGCAAAAATCTTCATTTTGCCTGAATGAAGCATCGCTTTTCTCAAAATTAAAGCAGAAAATTCTTATCGGGAAATAGTTTAAAGAACGTGTGTATATGCACTCTTATATAAGTAAAATGAATCGATAGAAAGTATGATCCCTTAATTCCAGCTTTGTGCTTCAAAATTGTTTACTTTGCAGCAATGCTGGGAGAAGGAGAGTGGTATATAGTTAGGCATAACAAGAGGCTAAACGTTGTCTAGTTTGTTTGGGTAAGCAAAATACGATAAACATATTATAATATCCTCCACGTGG
Source organism: Willowsia nigromaculata (assembly GCA_034700605.1). Taxonomy (NCBI): domain Eukaryota; kingdom Metazoa; phylum Arthropoda; class Collembola; order Entomobryomorpha; family Entomobryidae; genus Willowsia; species Willowsia nigromaculata. The sequence goes on from JAQIXX010000804.1 coordinate 13,656, forward strand.
ACTACTACTACAACCACTATAACATTGAGCTCCAAAATTCTGAAAGCTTATGTAGTGTAACCAAATACTTTAATCAACAATAAACTAGATAACATTGGTTTCTGTGGTTGGTTTCGAGAATTGGAGGCATTTCCAATCTCCTATTCAAACAGTCTCAATACCATTCTTCTATTCGTTTGGTGCTATTTATATTAGGATATTTTTAACTTTGTGGTTAGCTGCTCAAAAAGCAAACCATAATAACATAAAGGAAAGTTCCCCACCAAGTTCCTCCATGTCAGTATACAAAGCATCAGAATGCCCGCCATAGAAGAACGATTATGCAAATCTTATATTCTTGCGTGTCTGAATTTTAATTAATTAAGAATGTACCTTGCAACATCGTGCATTTGAAGGGATTGAGATGAATGAATACATTCTTATACGCTATAAATTCATAAACATTAATTCAAGTATGATAAATGATAAAGATTCGAGCTGAGATATACGTGATCCGATACGTGTGTTTTAGTTTGCTGATAACTCTGCTGATAACTTTAACCATTTACATGAATTATAATGATAATTTGATGCCGTCAGCGTTGTTTATACCTACACCAATATAAAATTAATGCTCTAACTATTTTCCTTTGAATTTATTGCTGTTAACAGGATCAGACTTGTGACTTCAGAAAAGGACTTTCCTCCTCACTTTTGCAACTGCGTATTTGGACTAACTTCACAAGAATAGGAAGTAAGCTATTCGTTGAAGCACGTAGACTTTCTTTGAGAATTGCAAGCTCGTTCCGTACTGAGCTTTAAGCTTCCCCCAAGCCATAAGGAGGGCACTATACCAATACATACATGAAAGCCATTTAGTTCTTGCTCATAATCAACTCTGTTTCTCCTGGTTGGAGGGAGGGTAAGACGGAAGAAGTATAAAGTAGGATCAGTCGACGAGTCTCTCGGCAAAGTAGAAGAAAAGTGAAGTGAGTGTAGTAATTAGGAAAGGGGAAATTAAGAAAATTTACCTCAATGTGATTGTGAAATCCTTCAGCAAATTAATTGACAGTGCCGCAGTAGTAGTAAGCTGAGTACAAGTGAGTGAAAGTAAAGTGAGTGCAAGAAGTGGTGTCGAGTGAAATAGAGTTTCGACATTGCATTTATCTTTTCTCTTACTAAAGACACCCACGAACACAAACACACGCAGAGTCTATAATAATGTATACGAGTGAGTGTACAACATCCTGACAACATACAGAGAAAGGACTGACGACGGACCGCTCGAAATAATGGGAATAAAGGATTGGATAAAATCGTAAGAGGATGCTTTGGACATGGTGCTATGGGTCGTCCCAGGTTGTCCTTTTTCAAGACGTCTGTCTCGTCACTGGGACTTGGTGACACTGCTGCTCATTTTGCTCCTAGCAAGTGGAACTTTGATTAAATCCTCCAGATCTCAAAACTCGCATCATTACCCAACTCACACCGTTAGCACTAAGTATGGATCCTTACGGGGAGTGAAACTGCAGTTCAGTTCGAGCGCCACAAAGCATCTAGGTAAGCACGTATAGATAACGTTGAATGATATAATTTTTACTTTCCTAGTTTCTCTTCTGTTTTCTCCATCCGCACGAAATTTTCGTGTCAGTCAGCTCATTTCCTTATTGTATCTTTCACGTCACTCAACTCTACTCCACCATTCTAAGCTCTTGGCTTGATCTACATTCAAAATGTTTCTGAATTGGAAGCTTTACATCTATCAGTGTAAACTGCGTTCCTTGAACAAATATACATAGATCATACCCCATACCTTTGTATTACGGGTAATGGTAATAGGTATGCAAGGTGTCTCCACAAACATAATAAAGGAGAAAGTACTGAAGGTAGCTCGAATTGAGTATCACCATCTTTTGGATTCGTCCCCGTTATTCAGCTTCGCTTCTTTTTCCATTCTGTTATCATGTCATCAACACATTACTATCTCATAATGTAACACCCACAATGAAATCATAGCCGGTGAGATAGGATGCACACCAAAAAGGCACACAAAGGACTTTATAGACCACCAACCGTTCATTTCATTTTGGAAGGAAACTCGACATAGAACAGAAAATCTTGTTAAAAAGTATGTCAAGTGATCGAATGATTATGGTTTACCTATTGCAAGCTTGGGAAAAGAGCAAAAATATAATAAAAATTGCACGGTTATAGAGTTACGTGAGTGAGCATGTCAATGACCAAGTAGGTAGGAACCCAAAAATGTTTTGGATACGGGCACATATATTTTCCCAGTTTTGCCTGCTTAAAACTGGACCGCACCGAAAACATCAACGCGTACACGGTTTCCTGTGAGTGGCATTGGTTGGCGTGTGAATAGTTCCAAGATGTATGTACCTCTTGTGTAGCATCATCAGCTTTTTTTCACTTCTTTTCAGCCATTTTTCGACACCATTGTGTAAGGTCCTAATAAAAGGTACACTGGAGTTTCTTCGGTATAGAGGTCTCCTTTGTTCCTTTGTAAAAAAGGGCTTCTCTCGCACTAGTCATTCGTTTGGTCGTACTCTGCAACTTTTTTGTTCAACAAGATCCATTTCAATGGCCTGTCAAGTTTGTCAATATCAGCTCGTAATGAGCTCCTTCAACTTTTACCTTAATACCTAAGTACTTTCCGAAAAAGGTTACATACAAAAGAAAGTAGTGCAAAAAAAACTTCAAACATCTACCACCAATCTTTCTATAGTTTTTGCATTTTTCATTTTACTTGTCTCTGCTTCAAACTTGAACGAGATAGATAGAAGAGTTTTCACGGAAAAACGAATAAAGACTACTGCTTTTTGTCGTAGCTATTAATAGCAATCTTGTGTCTAAAGAACGAGAAAATTCTAGTAGAAAGGAATATTTCGATACTTTTAAAAGTTTAAAAGCCGTAATAAATGAAAAGTAAAATTTTTTTAAAAAACTTTTTTCCACAGAAGGAAAGGAGCGGACCACATCTTGCCATGCTCTTCTTCGTTTACACAAAGTTGGATAAAACTTGAAAAGAGTGAACTTCTCAAGAAAAATATATAACGAATCGGTAGACCGTAACGTTTTTCCTGGTGTTAGCATATACTCCGTTTCCTAACACATTTTGTAAACTCGATTTGATTCTTTTCCCCAGTTCATTGACGTTCTGAAAAGTCTGCACTACACGAGACCTTTGTGTACAAAAGCTCATGACACAAAATGGTGTTAAAACATGGTATAGTGGTGCTACTAGCAGCAGTAAAAGTAGGTAATGGTGATGGGTATCATCGGAGGAAATGTTATTTTGTAGAAACGTGCTGGCAGAGAGAAGATCGACGATTGAATTTACACCGCTCTTTATCGTAGCCTAATCGAGTAGCTTGTAACGATTAAAAAAGAATGACTGGATTTTCCTCCTAACTTTGTATTTTCAACGGTTGGTTTTGGTAGTAAAAAGTCTAACCATACCATAATCATGATCATGGTGGTGGTGATCGTGGCATGCGAACTTTTTCTTTCGTAATCGGTTTTACGCAAAAAATTCACACTTCAGTAAGTGTGCGGATCGTGAATACTATTTGTTGTGGGTCGTACTCGTAATAATCATGTGTGTAGTAAATTCTCACTACTGTTTATTGCCGTCGTAGTAGAGTCGTAATGCAGACACACGTGCTGCTTTTTACGTACATTTCATGATTAACCTCGTTCATGATTATTTCGAATGCTTTCTATGTTTACTATATACTTTGTGGGGTGGTGTAACTGTTGAGAAGTTTGGATTTGGAATTGACAAGAGTATGGCAGCAATGTAAAGCAACTATATCTGTCTACTTGAGATCTTTAAACGAGCCACTTTCAGGGAACATAGAATGCTGAAAACGACATCGTACATCTTCTTCCAACTACCTACGGTTCACTGGTAATACAAAACGTAGAAAGTCTGCTAACATTGTGTTAATAAGAATGTCGAAAAACTTTATCCTTCCTAGACCAGCCATAATGTAACGCAATAGCCCCCGTGAGTGCTGCTTGCGGTGGAACTACAAAATTAATTTTTGAATTTGTCCTAATAACTCTTCATGTAAATTATACATACATGTGTAAGTAAGGTATATATATAATTTTGGTGTTACGGTGGAAAAACTCCAAAGATGTTAAATGACTAATACACATTTTTATTATTTTGTCATATATGTGCTACTAAGATCATGAGATGTGCTTATAAAAGGGGAATACAAAGTGGATAAAGGTGTCACTGTATCCAAAAATCACCTCGTAAGAACACTGTCAGAAGACGTTAATAAATCCACCACAGTATCATTCAGAAAATAATAAGAAAAAACAATTCTCAAGCATTTGAACGTGTAAACTGGAGTTTTACAATTATTTGCGAAAATGAATCTTTCAACTTTCCTCCTGTCGCAACAGCTTGCATTTCCAACACTATGGTTTATTATAATTTGATCACTAGCTCTTCCGAAAGAGGCATAACTTTTGATTCCAAGAAAGTGTAACAATAAAGTTGTCAGATTTTAACATGAAAAATCGTGCATCAGCTGAATTGTTAAACTACTAAAAGTTTAACTTTTGTTGACACTCGCATAAATTGATTTTTAATATTACATTCAAAATTAAATTTGTCCTGTCATCTACTCATGAAAAGCAAAATTCATTGAGTGATAAAATCCAAAAGTTTCATGTGTTATTAAAGTTCTTTATCGATAGATTTATTTGCTTTCTTTTCGTAGAATGGAATCCATTTTATAGACTCAATATCATGTGGATAATCTTTAGCTTCGGCTTTACACTAAAAAGATAAGTACAGTGATGCTGACAAAATTAGTTTTTAAGCATTCCCCTACACTGCTGATATTCACAAAATTTCCAAGTTAACCGCAACTATTAAAATCGTTTCAATTAATCTGCTGGTAGTTAACAGATGCCTACTTTTTAGTAACCGAAAAGTTTTCCTCGTAAACAAATTGGTTATTTACAGCACAGTATTTGAGAAAGTCTTTCTGAACTCAATGCCCAAGACTTTTATTGTGGTTCCTTGTAACTTGGAAGTACTAGGAAAATGTATGGAGAAAACCAGATTGTGAATTGTGAACAGATGCTGACAAAGAAAAGTTCCATGAATTTATCATGTATAGAATTCGCGATTACAGTGGAGTGGCACACTCCCTTTCACCAAGTTTGTATTTGAAGATACCTTGTATTTATGCACATAAATAAGATGTTTCAAACAAGTGCAAGTTCAAATGCATTCATCTGGTATGACAGTGTCCTGATGTTTGTGTAATGTGTAGGTACATGAAATTTTACATAAAAGTGTGTGTAAATGTTTCTTTAAAACTATCATCAAACAAAGTCAGATTGTATTTAGGGTTTGAGCAACATGTTTCTCGGACATTGTACAAAGTGCATTACAACAAGCACTTCATTCATAATTCTTACATTGTAGATGTACACCGGATTCTATATGAACTTGTTTATAGTTTTTTTTCTGTTTCCTTCTTCTATTTAGAAAATGTCATCAAAGATGAAACTGCAAATAGAAAAAGTGCTACTAATGGTGGAGATGTACGCTATAGAAAGTCTTTGGTTCTACTCCACTTAAAGTGACTATCTAGGCGATACTGTTTATGAGTAAGATGAATAGTGTACATTATCATGTCTGTTGAATAAAGAAGAAAAGACTGGAATCTCCATATTTTTATATTTGACGATGACGATGTCGGATGAAGGAAGAGGACAATAAGATGACATTTTTCTTAGTATGCAGTAGCATTATTCACGAAATACCTTTGGGTATATTTGAAAGTGGATAATTATCCGGGAACACTATATAGGCTTTAAAGAGGGTTTCTCATGGGGAGAAGCTCCATTTAAATGATAGCAGCAATTTTTTAACCTCAATGCACTTAAGCCCCGCTGAGCAGCTAATGTAATTTTTAGGGAGTGAGCATAATATGCATGAAACCGAGTATTCCGACAGCGAAGCAAAAAGTTGCGGTAGGAATGGTACGCAGCATTGTTAAGATTCCATATATTCTATGCAAACTGTAATGCACAAAAACACAAAGATGTACAAATGCTTTTCTGACGGATATTGTATGATATAACTTTACAATATTGTATGTATTAAGGCTTCTTTTAAGAGCACAAAAAATGTTTCGCCACTCTTTCTTTCAGTTGTGATTCTGTTGAAGCGCATTTTCGAAAATGAGCTAAAATTCTAACGGAGGAGTATGGAGAAGAAAGGAAAGAAGTAAGTATAATTTATATGGAATAGTTCAAGAACTCGTGAATTTTTTTGCTTTGCTTTAATTTCAACATCTACGCAAACTTTTTTGAGATGTATATATGAGGACGTTGAGTGCAAGCAAACTCATTATTTTCCTTCCACTTCCTTCAAAACAACGAATATCATCATTAAATTCCAAAAAGTGAAGCAAAAGTGAAGAAGCACGTAGAGTAGAATCGAGCCAAAACAGTGTAAACTTTTGAAGAATCATTACTCGAGCACCAACATCGGACGGGTTTCAAGTAACTCCATGCTAAGTAACAATGAATGTATAATGATATTTTGCAGGTCTCTCTCAAATAACTGGTTCATTGAGAAATCACGCTCAGGCATAGTCAACAAGAGTGAACATGAGGATAACTTTCTGCACTTTTATTTCAAAGTACCCGTCCGTTTACATACACTGTTGAAGAGATTTTCCAGTAATTTTGTGATTAAAACTACAGTGGTCGTTAGCATCAAGTTGATGAAGCGCCCGCTTCAAAATATAGTTTAAAATCATCAACATCAATTATTGCAGCAACATCCTGCTGCATTTTGTATAGTGTGTCATGTCCTCACCGTAGCCTTATGTTATGTTTGGGACTAATCCATTTACGCTAGAATAAACTGAGTTCGGTTTCGTATGCCTCTATATTATGTTTGTTGTCATCATGTGAACTTCTTAAGCTGAGCCAAGCAGATGGATATAGTGTATTCCCATTAACCATCTTGTACTTTATAGTTCCGAAACCTATATGGACATTGGAATAAACTTAAAATTCTGGAAAGACCGTTCCCCTGATGAGATGCTTATGATGCTTTTATTTTGATCCGGCAGATAGTTGAAGTCGTTCCACTGGTGCTGGTTAATAGCAATAACATTAAAACATCGAAAACTTTACTCTTCATATTGCTGTACACAATGATCTTGCTCATATACCTACATTACATTATGTGTATCGGGTACATTCACTTGGGCTGGCTGTGGTGGAAGTACTAGTCACAAGTGAAAGCTTTATTACGTCCATCTATTTAGACAAGCTAGTTGGAAAACTCAGCTTGACTGTAATCTTTATACATTTTCGAAAATTCCCTAGTCAGTATTCAAACTCTCGTAAGCTTTCGTCTACGTATAAGATGAAACGTGCACGTAAACTGCTACAGCCAGTACGATGATAGTTACTGCAAAACACGCCATGATATACTTTCTAAATCCCGGATACAACTCCTGCAAAATCTAGAACAACAACAATACTATATTACCGGATGCAAGTTGTCTTTAGCCTGTGTAATGTATCCTTTCCTTTAAATTCGCTATAATATTACCTTTAGTAGAAGACAAACCCAGCGACACGGTAAGACTACGACACACGGAGCCTTTGAGCTACTGAGTTGGAGAAAGCGAGAGAGAGAGAGAGAAAGGGAAAACGCGACCAGATGATAGTCGCTTTTTCGAAAGGAAAAAAGAGAAAAGGAGAGTCAGTGGAGATGCGTAATGGGAACCATTATGATTTTCATGTTTCACAAGCATCCATCCACCGCCACCAACAACAACAACAGTACCCAGCCAACCAGTCGACTCTGATGATGGCATTTTATGTACATTTATCTCCGTATATTTCTGCTCTAGGTGCATATTTATTAGACAAGAGTAGAGTATTAGTACATGAGCAAAGGCACTCAGCAGCATCCCACTTTTCTATAATATTACTAATGCCACTAATACTAATTTCCCCATCAACAAACAGCTACTCATCCAAAATTATGCCAAATGTGCACTTTGCTACAACTATAAATGGCCCATTCTAATATCCATTCTTTTTGACTATCACATCTACAGCCGCCAACGTCATCGTGTAGTCCCCACTGACACGACCGGTGTATAAAACATACGCATAAATGGAGCAACTACTGCCACTTCGTGTGTACGTGCTTATGTAGTAATAATAATGTACATGACTCCCACTCCTCTAAACTTGGTCTTTTGTAACGTTTTTTACTTTCATTTCTGCTCTTAATAGACTATCAGACTCAACCTGTAAAAATGCAGAGACCGCGTGGGTCGTAGTGAAAGTATCAAAACAACTAGGAAATAGCTGTTTCGTTCGACGTGGCTTAGTTTTTATTGTAGTAGCTGTAATCGACTTTTTCATATGCTTTCTCATCCACGGGGCTATGTGGTAATTTATTGCAAATATTTTCCCGATCTGCGCCAAACGATCTCTTCCGTTGCTCCTCACCCTCGTCCTCATTAACTGTTACACCAATACTATTCACCTTAATTCGTGTAATATACATTTGATAAGAGCAAAAAATATGGCCTCTAAGCGGAAAGGGAGAAAGTGAAAATAGGTTGAGCAATGCGTACCACAATCCCATTTGATTTTGGTTGAGATCAACCATCACACCAAAATTATATAGAATTGCCACTAAAATTGGCTGCAATCAGCGAGGTAAAATCTTTCGTTGGGTGTCAATAATTTAGTTTGAATTGCAAAATAATGCCAGCTGTAATGTTACTGTGATGGTGTCTTCTGGCAAAGTGGGGCTGGCTGCTACGCTATAATAATAAGAGAGCAGAAAAGGCTTTCTCTTATTATTTGGCCATTTGTTTACATCATCACGATCGAATATGTAATATCTGTAGCTGAACAACCTGTACGATCTATTCGAAGCTCTTGCTTTCTGCACTGTGGTGTATGAACAGTCTTTGAGTCTCTGTACGGGTGCACAAATGCCCAAGTACACATATATTATGATGTAGTGCTTATAAGTTCATAAAACTGTATGTATATATCTTTTCCAAAGTGGCATTACTAAAGTCGTCGAAGGAAGAAAGGAAGAGCTTGTACATTGACAAAATTTTAATTAAAATCGCCATATGTGGCTGCAGCGCTGTACAATAGGTAGCTAGAAGTATATGCGCTGGGTCAAGTAATTAGAAATAAAATACGTCGGGTACAGACATTGCGGAAACTAAAGGTAAGGCTTTGACTTTCCCAAAACGATGAAAGAATTTTTGATCATGTAGCAAAGTTATTATCACACATATTCATGTAGAAGACACAGGTAGGATGTATTTTCATCATAAAAAATTATTTATAAGGCTCTGCATCAACATATATAGAATGGAAGGCATTCACTGGTAATTTATTTGTTGGAGCTAGGATTCATTATAAAACCACTCGAGAACTAATTATTAATATTTAATTTTCTCTCCCTATAGATCCAGTTAATGCGTACCTTGGGATTCCTTATGCATCTCCGCCCGTCAATGCGTACCGGTTCATGTCCCGGTCGCCCCACTTCCATGGGGAGGAACCCGTCTCGCGGTTACGCTCCCACCGGCATGCCCACAAAAGATTCCCGATATTTCCAACAGAACAAAAGTTCTTCAGACTATGACATCACAACGCTACCAAATGATCCAGAAGCTCATCCCACACCTAGCCAACCAAAGTGAAGACTGTTTATATCTTAATGTGTACCAACCAGTTGTCGCAGGTAATTACACCCTTGCTCTCACTTTTCATCACTGAAACATTAGTAAGCTATGACTTGAGTAGATTACCATGAAGTATGCGCAGCCAAGACGCATTAATATTTCCTCATTTTTGTCTGATGAATGCTAAGTAATGTTATTAATCCCGATAATGCAATTTTGAGAGCCTCATTTGTGAGTAATAGCAGTAGAGTTGAAAGTGAAAGCTCACTGTGGGCTGAACAACATGTAAATTTGGTGGTGTATTCTACATAGATAGCAGTAACACCGACCCATGAAAGTTTTTACGTTTATCTGTGTACAGATCTCTGGGAAAGCACCACACGATGTCATTCTTTTTCTTCAGGTTAACTTAGAGCCAAGAAAAAACACAAGGGGTAAACATGAAAAAATTTATGATTGCTTCTAGCGATGGGTATATCCAGTTCCTCCACATTTGTTTTTCCTCATCACTCCATGTATAACAATAATAGAATGCACGTAATGTTTCTTAACACACACAAGCATGTTGAGAAGCAGTATAATAAGTCAGTGTATGTATGTATGCTGTGCTCCTCATTTCCTTTGTTACTCGCAGCCATGTAGAGGAGTCCATGGGGAGTCGAGTTTAGCTTTATGTGTTGCCTCATAAAATTTACGATGTTGATATGAGAATATGACAAAGGGCTGCATTTACCCAGAATTAAAAGAAAATGCGGCATAAGTTTTAAGTGTAGCGGAAGAAAAAGAAGCAAGGAGAAGAGAAAAAAGGAGAGAAGAAGGAAGACGGGCCAAGTCATGCTGTGTGTGTCATATTTTTGCGTGCCTTTACACCTCTTTTACTTGCTGGCTGCTGGGCTGATGGTTATTTTCTCGATGCCCGGCCACACACACACACACATGCCTACTATAATACAGAGTATAATATTATGTAGCAGGAAGAAAAAAGAATGAAAAAATTACACGTACGATAAGTATGGCTTATAATATGTAAAATTGTAATGTGCTCAACATTGCAAGGCGCTTTTGTATGGCCTCCTCTACCTATCCTAGATAGACAGCAAAGATATAACTACATTTTTACGAGGTTTTCGCGTTGCTGTTGCAAAACATATTTTCGAGGTTGAGTCTTCACTTTTCCTTGTTCTTTTCGAGCGCTCGCAGGGACTGGGATAGAAAAAAGGAAGAAACTTCAGTGCCATATTTTCCTTCATCTGTCTCCAACTTTCTTGCATCCCAACATACATTTACGTCTACAATATTATGCATTTACTTTTGACTTTAAATCTTGTCTGTGTAATAGAATGACTATATGAACTACATGTTTATATGCATCTCTGATATATGTTGTATTTACTTTTTTGGACTCCGACAAAGGACTTCTGCTGATTAGCATTTTAATCATTTCAGTAAAAAGGGTCCGTGTCAAAGACACGCTTTTCGAGGGAATCATGGCACTTTTTGGATAATGAGATTTTTGCCATGCATATAGCGTGTATAAATAAACACACTTCCTCCTCCCAGCCTTGATCTCTTTCCTCTGGTGCATTAAGGAGATACTCATATTCATTTTGATTACCCAAATGTAAAACTTTCTCATTTTATAAGGTTTAAATTAAAGGAAGGGTTTCGCCACATGTGTGCGTATTACGTAAAAACGAAAATCAAATCGAGGTAGTTCCAGCAACTTACTCTTTTATATTCGAAAAAAAAAGTATAATAATAGTCCTGTTTATTGCCTTTCCTTTTCCATTTACATCTCACACTTATAGGGAAAGTCTTACGTGTGATTGAGACAGATAATATAGCTATTCAAAGCAGTGTGTGAATGAAAAGCTGGGCTGGGAGTAGCGAGCGCCCCTTTGAGATAATAAACAAGACTGCTTTCACCGGAAATTCTCTCAAGATATCGAAAATTTTGAAAGCATAGCATGATTCCTTTTTCTAGTGCAAGTCGCAAGGCTTACTATGAGGAGTTAGTTAATTGCAATGAATTTGAAAATCGGCCACTTTCTGAGGTTTCTCCAAGTTGTTTGAGTACACACAATTTGAGTACAGTTTCACAGCAGCATTTGTCATTGCTATCCAGCATGATTTACTGGCTTGAAATTGCCGTCAATAAAGCACAACGATTTCCCATAGTTTTTCTTTCATTGAGGGATCATATTGTGAAAATCGTATTGTAAATGACGGCTTTTTAATTTGTGTAATGGACTAAATACGTTGCAAACGTGAGATTTAATTAATGCGGAGAATTCCACAGAAAAAGAGAACAGCAGCCGGAAGAAGTTTAGTTCATGTTTTGGGGTCGAAAAAGACAACCCTTCTCAATTTTTAATTTCCTTGATATGCCTGGTACGGTTCGCAATATTTGGAACTATTTTCACTTGTTCCGAGAGGCACATGACATACATCCGTGTAAGAACATTTATAAATCATCTGCTTTTTTGCTACCACCGCAAAAAAGTTAACATTGCGTGACATGGTGCATTTTAACAAAAGCGGAACTTCATACATGCCTTTTTGTGGTTTTCTTACATTTAAGTTTCATTGTAATATGAACAAAAGGGATTTTAGCGTCAATGCGGTTCTGATGTAGTAATTTATTGTAAAGCACTATAAACATGAGAATTCCACAAGCAAGATAATAAATAGTTCTTATTCGTACGTGGAGAATAATCTTTTATGGACATTCGTGTTGGTTCACATTAAAATAAGTAGAGTAAAGAGTAACAAACAATTCTTTTCTTATGACTGATGCCACATATACGGCTTTAAATCAGTTTCTTATTTGTAGGATTAATCCATTAACACATTTTACATGTCTGTAGGCACGTCTACAACAGCTATTTAGTAGCAACTTGGACGAAATGCAAATCACTTCAAACGACTAGAAATGCTCGTGAAACTGTAATATAATAATAATAACATATAGCAGGGTCGTAGGGCAACCTTGGTGGGGTAGAAGTAGGCAGAAAAGTTTGAACACGCCGTTAAAAATAATGAGATTGGTCGTATTCCATCTGTACACAATTTTTTATGGTGCATATATACGTTTCTAGACATTTTCCCTTTTCATATGAAATGATAGGGCCAAATAAAAAGGCACTTTGCAATAGAATCTGGCACAAAACTGATTGGCCAAGTCTTGCCGAGAGAAAATCATTTGTCTGGCATTCCTGGAAAGGAGCCTGACAGTCTGAACGTGATATGAAAGGAGGAAAAGCAGCAAAACAAAACGGTCAATGTAACCAACTTCTTTTTGGCTATCACTCACAAAGGCTTTATATATGGTCGTCGAATTATCAGGGCACCACTACTGCCACTAAAAGAATACATAGCTGCAACGTTGCTTCAATGCAGTTCGTTGTGTATATAAAGGCTTATAAGCCATGCCATAAGTCAGTTATGAGTGTCAGTGAGAGAAAGAGTTTTCCTTTTTACGCTCTTCTTTAGCTGGCTAATCGTCCATGCACAAATGCACATACGCTGCTTTGAAATAAAGTTTTGTGCCCAAGAAAATTGGATTTGTTTTTTTTTGTGGACAGGAATATTACGAATGTGGATGATGAGGATGCGAAGAGAGAGAAGAAAGGGTAGATTGCGATGGCATTGAATGTATGTATATTATTTCCTTTGGAAGGGAAAGTAGATATTAAGTTATGTGCACACAAAATAAGCTGGCGAAGGAGGGCACGCTTCCATGAATGTAACATTATCACTTCGTTGTTGTGTGTTATAGGGCGCTCCGTGAGAAAGAGAGTGAAAGCTGGGGATGTCAAAGAATGTAACCAGAAATGCTATTGTGGTTACTTTATGAGTAAAACTTGTTTTAGTATCGTCGATGAATAAAGGAGAAAGCTAAAAGCATGTCATTCAAGTGGGCGAGAGGAGAAAAGAGTCAATGTATGTATGTCCACTGAACAGAGTGTGTAGTATGTCTAAGACCTTTTCATGGCGTTTTCTTCGCCGTTGTGGTGGTGAGACACACTATTTTGTTAGATATTCAAGCTTCTCTTGGTTTTCCCTTCCTCATCATTTTATGTGTTCATCTATAATTTGTGTTCGATGCTGATGTTCGAAGCATAAAATGCGCGTTATGTTATGTGGCTGGTCATAATGTGAGTATCTGATGAAAGCTAGCAACCATGTAATTTGATTGCCAAACTTGTCCGAAAATATGTACCTGCTATTGTACAACATTCTTGGGCACATCTTTCTTCCCGAATAGCCAAGAAGAAAGGAGTGAAAGGAGTACTGGATGCGGCTCATGGAACACTGAACGTGTCGTCGTTCCCGTCATATCATATATATTATTATGGCCCAAGTGACTACACGGTTTGTTAGGAGCAAGCAGTTCGCAAAGGGAGTGTATAATATGCTGCTATATAGTTTTGCTTGAGTCGTGATTATACTGCGGAATTCGTAACAACATTTTCTTGACCAAAATAGTAATTAGGGATAATTATCACCGCTCTTGCCTCTCTCGCTCTCAGTTTACAGTTTTCGGGGAAGTATGGAATATGTAGTAGTAAGCAGTTCCTTTTATGGCTTACTTAAAAGTTAGATAATAGTATGGGCGGTTATGGTGGCGCAGTGTCAAGAATTCATAGACTTGCTTGATTCTCTACATGACAAACGAACCAAACAGGGATTGCCCCACCAGTTTTTAAAAAAATATAAAATATAACAGTACAAAGGTAAAAATCCCAAATAACTTCATCCTTTGAAATTTAAGAGTTCTTTGCTTGTTTAATTTTAGGAGAAGACGCCCGCCCAGGAAAATTTGCTATTGTGCTTGTCATCCACGGAGAATCTTGGGAATGGGGCAGTGGGAACGAATTCGATGGAGGCGCACTTGCTAGTCTTGGCAATCACATCGTTGTCACCTTTAATTACCGCCTAGGAATACTCGGTATTTTTACATACAACTTTTTACTGAATTAACAATCAATTTTATCTTGCTTGTCTGTTACTGGTGTGCTAGGATGTTTTACTAGGTCTAAACTGTTACTTGTAATCAAAGTTGGTTAGTCAAAGGTAGATTGTATTTTAATAGTCATCTCTTTGTTTTTGAAGGTAAGTCATTTCCGCAAAACCAAGTTGACTACTATGGTGGTAGGTAGGACCTGAGACAAAGTAATAAGCATCTATTACCCGTTAACTTTTCTCCTGCTGCCAAACCTGCCAGAATAAATGACGACCTTATATTTCATCTCCTTTCCTCATTATGTCTCCCGTTTCAAGTTCAAAGTGCTTAGACGGAAATAGTGCAATTCTATATAATATTATGATGATAATGTAACGTCAACGAGCTCTTCTCTTGCTCTTATCCTCCTCTCGAACGTCTGTGGACGTTAACGCTTCTCCTCTGAACAAATATTGACTTTCAATATCCTGAGGCTCTATCATTTTATGATGCCCTGAGGTAACAAAGAGAGGAAAAGTTGTACTTTCATTCGCCAAAAAGTAGAGCCTTTTCCCTGGCAGAAAAATACAAAACTTTTACCCAGCAAAGTGTATGCTCAACTTTTGATATTGTACGTTTGTTAGGCTTAAAGAGTGGTGCCTTTAATAGTTGTGAGTTGGAGAAAGTAGCCGACATGACTCATGTTCTTAGAAGTTGTAAGGCAGCGAGAAAAGGAATTTTTAGACGAGCACCGTGAAAAAAATGGTGTCCAACAAACGAGAGGAAAAGGCCTAAGCCAGTGTGTGGACTTGGTTGAAATGAAGTTCTTTTTTCAAAAGCACTCTACATCCCTGAACATGGTTGCATGTTACATACGTCATAAGCCTATTTGTGAATATACACATACGCACTCCATCATACTTTTTTTCTCGCGTCTTTGATAAATGCGAAAAAGTTTGTGCATACCACCGTGGCAAGGTATAAAAGTAAAACTTGTAGTAGTAACGGTATTGTTGATATAAATAGATATGTGCACAAGTTATAAATGACTGATTCCCCAATAGTCAGAGAAGCGCGAGGGTCTACAATTATTGGTGTGGGAACTCGAGGAATGTTTTGGTTGGGTTCATCAGTTTGCTTTTTATATAAGTGCAATATACATAGATCTACAATATATGCATATGTACATCATGTTATTATAGGTTTTGTAACACCTGTGTGGAAAAAATGATTACTTGAGAATTCACCACTTGGCCATATAGTACACAATAAACTCTCCAATGTTCCCTGTCTCTTTTTTCCAGGTTTCTTGAAAACCAGCAACCAACAGAGTAATTTCGGCTTACTGGATGTGATCGCCGCGCTTCATTGGGTTAAAGAAAATGGAGAGAGTTTTGGAGGAGATCGGAATAGGATAACTCTTCTGGGCTACCGGACTGGAGCTGTGATTGCTAATCTTTTGCTTGTCGCACAAATTGCCAAAGGTATGTAAGATAAGGCGCGATAGGAGTAGAGTGATATGTTCCAGTAATAATATTTGCTGATGGGGGATTGAAGTAATGGCAATGGGACAGTAAGATCAAATGTCGAGACGACAATGCAATGTCCTTTGGTAGCCTAGTTTTTGCCAGCTATGCGAGATGCTGTGCATCTTTCCCCTTGCACTCACTCATCATAATTTTGGTTTCTTATCTGATGGCGTTAGGTTTATTTCAACGAGCGATACTGATAAGTGGTTCAGTGTTGAGCCCTTGGGCGCTGCAACGAAGACCGGAAGATATAGCCTCCCAAGTATCTGCTCATTTAGGTTGCGTGGGAAGATTGCCGTTGTCACATCCGGAAAGTGATTTGGCGCCATGTCTTCGTCGTAAGCATCTCTCCGACCTGCTAAATATTGTGCCTGACAGCCCTCGCTTCTTACCCCCGTTTGCTCCTTTTGTCGACAATATTCTCATCCGGAATCCCAAGTCGATGATGGAGGGGGAGCTGAGTGAGCAATTCCTCCGCTCACAGATTCTTTTGATGTTCACCACTAGTGAGGGGGTGCACGAGCTTAGCAGTTCAGAGCTGAAGAATGGGTTCGAGTCAGATCACAGGGACCGTATTTTGAGAACGATGGTGAGAAATGTGTTCACGTTTCACCAGCAGGAGATTTTCTCCATTGTAAGGTAAGTATACGCAGTGATTTAAAGTAAACCTTAATATATGTGGACTTTGACGGGAGTGAAGTACTTAATGCATGAAATTTAGAAATGAGTATACGGACTGGGAGCGGCCTATTTTACATCCAATACCGTTAAAGGACGCCACAGTCGAGGCTCTTAGTGATTGTTTATCTGTCGGACCAGCTCTTCAGGTTGCTTTAATACATTCCAAAAGAAAAGGAAAAACTTTTGTATTACATTTTTCTCACGTCCATACTTCTAAACTGGATAGCGAACATTCTCCGTACAAGGTAAGAAGAAAAATTAACACCTTACGATTTCATTCAGTTGATGAAAAATGTTTTCAAGGATTCTCGTTTTCAAGTTCTCTCATTTTCTCATAAACTTCATGGTTTGTTTTAATTGAGACAAACAGAGAAATCTTTCTTGACATTCTCAGTAATGCAGACGTTATTTCTCCCTAAATTTCTCATGTGATGTTTTTGGAAATGAATTTCAGAGGTTAGGAAGCCTGGAGGGTGATCTAGTGCCTTACGTCATGGGACTTCCCGTAACGAACAATGTGCCGGCTCTTGGTGGCCAGCAGTATCTTTCTCCATGGTCATCCGTAGCAAACTTTAGCAAACAGGATGCAGTGGTTTCCGAGACTTTGGTTCATTATGCTTCCAACTTTGCCAAAAGCGGGTATGAATTCATTATTAAATGAAAATGCTCAAACTCGACCTATATATTCCATTTCTATAAATAATTTTGTTGACAAAATTAACGCAATGTAGACATTAAAGATTTATGACACTGTATATTTTAACCGCGGTATGAAACACTTTAGAACCCACCGATTCCGTCTTCTAACTACATGAAATTATGTGGTACTTGGCACTCCGGGTAATAGTTTTGTTCTATACGTATCTACTCGCATTCGAAGATTCTTTCAAGTATAAACCTTCAAGTATGTACTGACTGAATTAAAATGTAACTGGGAAGAGCCACTATATGGTAAAATATTGCTGAAAACGATCTACATTGCATCACCATCAACCAAGGGCTATGAGATGTTCCCTCGTTTTGACTCCCACACTACTGTTTAGCGACTAAATAATATGCATCATTCAGCTCTTTATGTCATGAAAACTTTGTTAACAGACAGCCGGACGGACAGAGGAATTTGTACGTGTGTCAACCTTTGCAGAGTGTTAAGGGATCGTGCAAATAGAAAGTAACGTCTACGTTAGAATTGGGCGGTGAATAGGAAAGTAAACTTGGATTAAAGCATACGTTCTAAATGAACCATTATTGAGTGTTAACAAGCGTCGTAAATAAATGAAGTTAGTTTTGGTTAGTTATCTAAAGATTCCTCTTTCCCTCTTCCATGAGGAGAAAACGAATGGTTGATTTATGATTTCACAGGCGGAAAAAACAGATATGCCTTTAATCATTTCATTTTGAACTTTCCTTTGCACTGGTAAACAGTACTGACAAAGCAGCTATATTCACTTACGGTTTTTGCTTTGTAGATGTAAATTTTGAACGAAAATAAAACAGATCTAAGCATGAGATGTATAATATTTGCTCATAATATTTGTATTATATGTAAAACGAGAAGCTTCTGCGAGTGGGTGTTCGAAAAAACCATTAAAAGATATAGTCACGATATAGTCAAACTAAATTTCATGAAAACCCCGCATCCGTCATAAAAAATTCAGTGTCATTTCAAAATTCAAGCTATCGTGTAGCAAAGAGCATCTTTATTTAAGGACAGGGTAATTATTTTTCTTTCTCAGAATAAAGTCAAGCAAACTCGATGTACAAAAACCCATCTTCATTCACAAGTCCAACGATCACTTGTGAAGTTTTAATGCAGTTGTACTCATTGGGACAAATAGTAGTAATGTAGAGTTTTATGGAAATGAGATTAATAATTCATCGAAAATTATGTGCACACAAAACCGCACAAAATGCATATTAATTTATGCAAATGTTTTGCTTGAGTCTGTCTATGGTAAATACTATGTAAAAACATTATCAGTGTTTCTGTAAAGAATTAAACTATGCGAAATTACTGAGGAAGGCTAATATTGTACTAATCGTGCCAACTAATTGCGATAATAAATACCCGAAATTGCGAGGGATAGCAACTCGTAATTAATTAAACACTACACAAAGGCAAAGGGTTCACTACACGCACAATATTTAGTTAGTATAGATTCCACTCATCTTTCAGCTCAACTAGAAACGATGTGACATCGTGATGGCAAATGCATTTTAAAATGTAATATGGTCAGAGGAAAATGGGATGCACACTGTCACTTGACATTTTGCTGTCAAAAATATGTAAAACGAGTACTAAAGAGAGAAGTGTAGTTCGTCCGTGATATGATTATAGCAGCATGTACGTAATAAATTTTACAATGTCAGAAGTCACGAAAGTAAATTTGCGTGTTTGTATCTGGGTTATATGTACAGGGACCCCAATGTGAATGAACCACCGATGATGTTGAGCTTAGCAGGAAACCAAGATGTGGCAATAATGGGATCTGGTGGAAGCTTAGGTAAGTACATGCAACCGTTTGTGCATACTGTGTAAGTATGTTAAAGTTGTTCCGTCTAACTATGATGATAATATATTACGGTGTACGTATTTCTGCTTGTTTAACCACGCACCGAAACTCTTCATCGTCATCATGTGGTGTCAACTCATTGACTTTTTCACTGTGCATTCATGCGACCCCTTTATCCACTGATGTTACAACTTCCAACACAATAAAAGCAGTTGGTGGAGGCGGAAGTTCTCGGGAAAGGCTGCGCCTTCGCTCTCTTCATTGGGATGCCTATGAGCCAGGTTACATTAAATACGGCATAGATATTTTGAAGTAAGTCTACATAAAATTGTTCATTGTGTCTGTACTGTTTTTCCAGGATCACAGACTTATATGGAGCTTGGGACAAAGCCTAAGATCCGGAGCCATTATCGCAGTCATAAAATGGCCCTTTGGTATGATGATTTGGGGTCGTTTCTTTTTGTTATAATATGTATGTATATCATATATTTGTTAAAAACCAATGTTTTCCCCCACAGGCTTAATTTAATACCTCAGATTCATCTGCCTGGTGGATCCGATGTCAGCCTGGCTCATCACGCTTTTCAAGATGATAATCCGAATTTATATGTTGGTAAGTAGAAAAGCGGTGTTAGAAGACGCATGAGAAAAGGAAGAAGCCTTTTAAATAATAAATACTCTAGTCGGTTGTGCTCGTTTCCTTTTATCATCCGCACCACCGCCATAACAAATATAATGACATCTTTCCCCATCACATCTCACATCACATAATGTGAATTGCAAAGTTTTGGGTGGTATAAAGTAGTGTGGCGAGTGTTATATGATGTAGCTTGTTGAGAATTTTCTCCATCCTGACAGCTTGTCATGAGTGCATTTGAAATGTATGTGGGTTTAAATATAAATGAATACAGGGTACGTACTACTTGCTTCGTGGAAATCCTGACTGGCTTACTTTTACCCACT
Source organism: Willowsia nigromaculata (assembly GCA_034700605.1). Lineage (NCBI taxonomy): Eukaryota > Metazoa > Arthropoda > Collembola > Entomobryomorpha > Entomobryidae > Willowsia > Willowsia nigromaculata. Next base: position 34,009 of record JAQIXX010000804.1, read on the forward strand.
TTCTCATCATAGCGTTGAGAAGGAAGAATACGCGTCGCTTGGCTATGAGTTCCAGATTGCGAAATCTTACGTTTCAAGTTCCAGAACAGTGCCTGGTAGCAAGAGAAAGTAGGCATTCATTTTGAGTATCTTCGAAAGAGTGTGTTCTACTCTTTTCTTAGTCCTTGAGAGAAAAGGGAACTCGGAGAAAACAGCGCCGCGATGATGTAGCATATAGTAGCATTGTACACACCGTTATTTCATTTCATTCCTACTCGCTACCACAAAATTGAAAAGCAGAAGACAGGCGTATTCTTGATTGACTAAACAAACAGCAAATAACAGCAACAAAAGAGGACCTTCCTTATTCCTTATTCTTTATTACAAATTCTGTATGGCAAATAGTATCTCCCATTTTCATGAGGAATCACTGTTGACTCAAGACAAATTTGCGGTCTTTCTTAACGCTAAACTTGCTCATCGTAAAATTTTGTTTGCGTCTATACAAAGATTTGAGAGAAAGGAAGGCAGTCGAGCTGTAAGAAGACTGGCCTTATAGACAATAGAGCTTTCCTAACAAGATTATCTTTAGAACTACCACCATGTAGAGTACTGTGAAATCAAGGCTTTGAAATGATGTCGAATTCATTTACACGTTTCTTGAATCCGTTTCGTTTGTTTGTGCACCCATGTACATATATGTTCCATTGGCTGACGGGATATACGAATATCCATCTATAAAATTATGTTTCTATTTCAGGACCTGTTCGTCCACTATTACCGTACACATTACGAGATCCAATTCCAGGGTTCGGGTTAGCTCCAGGAGTCGGAATAGTAGTGAGTGGAAACAACAACAGTACTACCGGTATTGGCCAGCAACAAACGGCGTCCCCAGGGAATACGTTGACAACTACAGAATGTCTAGAGTCGACGGAGCCTCCACTCACTCAAGGAACCAGGCATAGTGTGCGGTAAGGGAGAAAATGTTTATTACTACAGGTCCTCCATTTTACCCACATACTTACTCATGGTGATGCGATTCTTCTTTCTCCTCATATTCTCTTACTTTCACTTCAGTTCCTCTAGCATCCTACACACCGTTCCTGCTGCGGAAACAGTGTACGTTCATATATTCATACCCACATGGGCTCCAGTTCCCATTCTTTATTCCCATATCCAGTGACATTTTGGTTTATAATGTGGAATCACCGTGCCACCCTACCATCACCTCCTCCGTTCCAAAAATGCACGATCAGTATGAAGACAGATAGATTGAGATAATAGACACGCATCAAGGAATGGAGTTTTTTAAGTAGGCTCTAACGTAGATAAATAGTTGGTATTTTACGGGAAGCCGCACAATCTTAAATGTATTTGTGACCGTATTTGGACAAGATCTAGATATTAGCAGACTGAAAGGTAACAACAGAAAAGATGCTGGCTTATAAGGTCTTTTTCTGTGTTTTCACTACCTAAGCATATTGATAATATGTTGTACACACTCATGTTCAGCTTTCTAAAAGGGTTATGATGAGGATTTCAGGTTGAATGTACTTCAACAGGCCCAACCCCCGGGGAACTTCCAAGGTACGCTGCATTTACTCCAAACGTAGTTTATCTGAAATAAGTATAATAAATATGTGTATATCTAAAAGTGATAGAGAAAGCACAAAAACTCACTCACAGTCAATCCTCTGATTTAATGGTAGAGACAGAAAAGGTATAGATTTTCCATTTGGTGACTTTTTTCACAGTCTCCTCTAAAGAAAACAAAACCGACTCTCATAAGTATTTTATTCTGATATACCTGTACAATATCTACAGAGAGGAAGTATGAAACGATTCGTGAAAGTGTAGACTTTCTCTTGTTCCGTAGGGTCAACTTCGTGTCATGTCCTTTTTTCGGAGAACAGATTTCCTTTCTGTCTAGTTGAGCTCCACACATCTTTCGGAATATTATAGGAGACGTGACTTGGCTCCCTCACTCTCCTTTGTCTTGCTCTCTCCATTCACACAAAGTAATATGGCCAGGAAGGAACATACGATTTTCGGCTGGTTTTGACTCGTCGTCATCATCATATGATTAAAATCATAAGATAAAAAAAGGGGAGCAGGAGAAATCGCAAAGAAAAATGGTTTCCTTATTGTAAGCCAAAAGAATGGAATTACGTGACAAGATATGGACAAGTGAAAAACAAGCTGTGTAACTAACGATTCACAATAGGAAAAGTAATAATGCTGACTGTGTGATGTAGTAGAACCGCTGGCAATCAAGCATGGCGAATCCGGCTAAAGCTTCGTTACAACAACAATAATAATAGTAATAATCCCTGCTCAGTTGTAGTTGTGGTCCATTTATTTCGACGGAAAGAGAAAGAGACAAGCTCAGTCTTACTTACACGCTTTTTATCCTCAAACTATCCACTCTGTTTGCAATAACTTTGGATGCTCCTCATTCGTAATTGTTATTCTCCTTTTCCTACATCTCTCACCGAGGAAAACAGTAAACAGATAATATTAATAATTTTGACGGGCTTACATCATATTATTATATGTATTTAATTTTTCCTTGCTCTTCACGTAGCATTGACTCAAGCGATGTGGAAGTGGAAATTCACGGAGGGGGTGGAGGTCAACCAGGTGCACCTTTATCAAGCTCGCCCAACGCAGGAATTGCAGGTCTTGGATTGGCCAATGGGGAATATGATTACACGACAGCGCTGACAGTAACTCTGACTGTAGGAGTTTGTCTTACCCTGCTAAATCTTGTTGTCTTTTCCGCAATTATGTGTCATCGAAAAAGAGGTTTTAATATCCCTGTCAATCTGGTTGACAATGGAAGTCGACGGAGTATCCACAGTGGCACACCCCAGAAGTCAACATATCAGGTATGTATGTATGCATTTCTCTCTCATACGCACGCCTCTCCAGCAAAGCAGATTACACACATTATTTGTTAATTATATTTACACAGTTGGATAAGTGTATATAACATTTTTTGTCAGGAAGGAATGTGCTCTAAGCGAGTAACAGCGTCTACTCGTGCTCACACGAGCTCGAGAAATGACATGATTGGGCTTGAATGTAGCTTTCTGTACTCTGCTTTCCCATTGTGCTTTGTGTGGGTAATGATGGCTGGCAGGTTGTAATTTGTTGAAATTATAACAGTAAAAGATTAATACGGCACGAACAAAAGTCGAGTAAATTATTTAATACTGACTGGCACGTACCGAACCGACCAACCAAACACACACACATACTCCCTGTGTCTATACATATATACTTCTGTATGTGTTGTGTACATAAAACCTGTCTGATTTGCTGTCACTCACATTTCCGGATTTTTGTTCATGTTCCATGGTTCCTGACCGATGTTCCTCGCATCCGAATCGCACAGGATGAGTATAAATGGACCCCATGCTGTTCTTCCTCAATGAATCCTGCTGAATTTCATGGAGGTGCACAGATGTATGGCAGTCCAGAGTCGATAGCAATGAATCAATTCCCTGTAGGCATTCCTCCTTCAAGAGAGCATGCATTGATGACTGCTGCTGCGGCGAACAGTAGTGGTGGTGATCCCACAACTGGCACAACCACTGTTGAATGCAACTCACCATCGGGAACTATAATGAGATCACCGAGATCCTCGTCACCGTTAATGGGTCTAGGAAGTCCTGCCTCGTTACATCGTAATCCACATCATTCCCACGTCCATCACCGTCAGCATCATCCCTCATGTCACACTTTACAGCAACAATCTTTACCCATGTCAGCAATGCAACAACAACAACAGCAGCAATATTCTGCAGGTGGAGGGAACGGAACATTGAAGAAAACTCATCTTCAGACGGTGCAGCAGCATTAACAGCCACAGCAAATGCCGATGGCCATACCTGACTTCATTCAGAATGTTTTCCCTCACTCAAACTCCAACCCGTGTATGGACAATGGGAATGAGTTTCTTCATGACATGGACGCTGGAATTCCTGAGAGTGCCATTCGTCTCTACATGAACCAAGTAGCAGGTATAATTATTATTTCATTGAGTAATTTATTTTGGACTGCAGTAAACTGTAACTCTGCCATTCATGGTCTTTCCGCGAGGTCAAGTAGAGACGGAAATGGCGGAATGAAATTCTTTCAATATCAAAAAATTACACTCTTTCATCAGGTTAAAATAATGATTCTATTGTTCACCTATGACCAATGTGTTGGTCCCATCTAACGTTTTGATGCCTCTGTCCAGTAATTTTTTCATAAAATCAAGTTTACAACAACATATTATGTCATCTTACAGGAGTTCGAATGAATGCATTTAAATTAACGACGTATGATAAACCTAAATATTTGAAATGTACTATGGACCTAACCACTTCAACTTTACCTGTAGGTATTTGTTGACTGCCTGTGCAAACATCCTTTTACAAACCTTTCACTCTTTCCTGAACGAGTTCACTGTTTTGATGGGCAGTTTATTTTCACATTTAAAATGTTATACATGCGCGTTTGCCTACTTTCATTCAGTTTCATGGGGGTTTAAGGGTTTACAACTAGGTATGGCATATGACTCCAGTTAATTCTCACTTTATGGCTATTGCTAGAGACAGGGGTTATGTGGTGCAGTTTTTGTCAAGGAGAAGCTTTTAACTTTATGTGGTGGTCACTTGAAAATATGTCTAGAGGGGCATGAAATCGTTGAAGTGGACATTAAAACAAGTAAAACATTCTTCCTACAAACAAGATGAGTTCTTTTCGTTGTCGTTATTTGAAATGTTTATGCCGAAAACCCAACGTTGTTCTATTTGTATGCATACACCCAATCACAATGCAAACCTACATTCAGTGAAAGTGTGTACTCTATGCAGTGAAAGGAAAGAGAAACTGGAACAGAAATGGAAAGCCTGTATTACCGCAGTGAATATTTACAAATAAATAGAGTAGTACGAGTGCTGTCATGATTTAGAAAAGGAACTGCAAAGATAAATTGCTCGCATTTTCTGTGACCACAGTCAAGTAACATATTTCATAGGTTTTTCCATTTCCTGTCGGAAAAAACATTAGAATTTCTTATCTTGCCCTACTCTCAAATACCTAAACGAGTTCGATGCACAGACGAACATTTCATGTAGCGCCGCATACATTAGAATTATATTATCTGATTACTTGGCAATGAATAATGGCTCTTGAATTTGCTTTACTTTCAAGGTGACAATCTCCTCGACGCATCAGACTCTCTTCGACCTTCATCAAGAAGAACTTCCTGTTCCGCTTCCAACACAAGTCCAGGCTGCACTGGGGGGAACCCTTCTGGCACGGCTAGCAGTACAAGCTCAAGTACGTGTACAACGGCCACCAATACAAACGCAAGCAATGTTTCAACGAATAACGCAGCTGGTACCACAACAAGTAACCGAAGTCCAAGTAGCGGAAACACCTCTCTTGTTGGAGTACTCAAGAGGCATACGTCTACTACACCCAAATCGACGGTAAAGAAACGCGTTCAGATCCAGGAAATTTCAGTTTGAATCGGCTATTTCTCCAAATGAATTCTTTCACTCAGAGTCGGGGTGCCTATATCCATGTACATATATACCGTGCTCCTTGGAGAGTGTGTCAGGAATAGTGAAATAGGAACAAAAGGGCATCTCAGAAGAAACAAACTGGAATCTGGAAGAGCATTTACTATTTGTAGGGTACATGCAATATAAACACAAAGACCATGCATATTATACAGTATGTGATTTTATACTGCATGGGCTTTGAGTGGAGAATAAATTTCTCTTAATGTAGGAACTTGTGGGTCAAAAGGGAGCGGAACTTGAAAAGTATTGTGTAAGAAAAAAGAACGAGGTAAGTTGGGAGAGAAAGAAGTTTTCTCTGCTCTCCTTCACCATTTCTCTCTTCTCCCGTTCCATTTCTACTAGAGTAGATGCGGCTACAAAGTAATAATAATAATAGCATTATTTATTTGTAATGTGTGCACACGTCTGTCTTCATCGTTGGTGAACTCTGAATACTCAACTACAAAACTAAAAACTTTATAAACTGTATGAATTTACCTGTATACATGTATATGTCTAGAATACTTGCATAATAAGCATTTTATTGCATACAAAAAACCCTTCCTACTTCAATGTAAGTAGATAAATAATGGCTTTCACTGCGATAAAAGTTAAAAAAATAGTTGAGCTGTTATAAAGGTAAATTAATATGGTAAAAGTAAAACAAAGGCTACAGTATAATATTTATACTCACTCAAGTACATAAAGAATACATGCATGAATGAACCTTTGTAGAACTTTGTCCATTCATATGGTGACATACAAATTACTTGAATTTTTTGAAATATTACATATGTAAGACTTTGAGTACATAAGATGTGAGTTGTACAAACAGTGTTTTCTATATATTCTCTTTCAAAGAAGTAATAAATAGTATTTATTTCATATTGAAATCACGAATTGCCAATATCTATGATAGATTACACTAAAACAGAATAATATTCAATATTATGCTATGAACAAGTTTAAAATGGTTCAGTTCCATATGACTTGTGAAAGTTGAACCAATTCGTTGGTAACTTTATGAGATTTATAATACTTTTAGGGTTTGTGTAATAAATAAGCTAACTGATAATTGTTTCGATTTAGGAAAGCTATTTTAATCTATAAATGAGTAGTAAAAGTGGCAGCCGTTTTTGTCCTGAAAGTGATGATGATTCCGTGTAATTTCTAGTGTTAAATGTACCTTCATATTCATATTAAAACATTTCTCCGCGCTTTACTTTTAATAGTCAACCTTTTATGAAACTTAATAATAAATTATACACGAAACTAACAAGAAGAACAACAAAATAACTATAGGCTATCGATTTGTATAAAAATATGTTAGGTAAAAAATTTCTTACTGAGATTGTGTTAGATGCATAGACAATAGAATTAGGACTAATTCAGAACAATTCAGAATTTTCCGGTCATTCATAGATAGAAACATGAGTGTGTAGTAGTACAAACTTGTTTGTATATGTTGAAATTTAATGTAAATTCTTAATAAGATATAGACATTTTTAGGATTATGATTTATTTATGATGTTCCTCCACCTAATTGTATTGAATAAAATAACGATGTATTACGTGAAATACTAAATTTACTGCTTTCAAGTTTTTGTGAAACTTGTGAAATAATGTGTAGAATAAAATGTTGGTTTTGAAACTCCATTTTATCTGTTCCGAGCTCTGCTGGTGACGTAATATTTCGTTTACTTTCCAAACACTAATGGGCTATCAATTGTTTGATTAGTCATGCCGAATGCTTATTTATTTAAACATCATCATCTTATTACACCCAAAAATTTCATCTTTCATTGGAATTGGAGGCGTCTGTGAATTGGCCAGATGGGATAAAAGTTTCTCCGTGTGATGAAGGCAAACTCATAAATAATATTTGGCAAAGCTCGCACCTCAAGGCGAGAGAGCGATAAAAGTAAATAAATGAAAATCTCGTAGTTTACGTGTGTGTTTGGTATACATTCTTGGAAACCTACTACTACTATATTGCCAAAGGAAATAAAGCAGCCATCATAAATTTTCATATGGCATACCGAGCATTGAACGAGAACTTCATATACTTTAATATAACCAAAATATTATTGTATTTATTTACCAGTTCCCCAGACTTTAGGACTATTTCTACTTTTCTAAATACATACACAACACAATAACAATGCTAGTAATAGCCTTTCCTTCCTTAGTTTTCATTCATTCAACACAGTCTATAGCTCAAGGAAAGTGTGTTCGATTTCGAATGGTACTCGAACTAACAAACACCAACTTGTAGCATGACGTTCACTCTTACGGCTCGTTAGCAGTTTTCATAGAACTCCCCATCTGTATATTATAAGAGCAGAGCAGAATCCCATTTTATATTGGATTTCAGAGCAATGATAATTCCATGACCATATGATGCGAATAGCCATAGTCTATGTTTTTATAGGGTCCTGACTGCATAAAAACTAAAGTAAGCAAGCACTTTCTTTTTCTGCTGTATTGCATAAGAAACGAAAGAGCTCGTTTCTTTTTGCTACTTTCTCCCTCCGATATATAAAGTATCCTATTGTTGTATTATTATTAAGCTAGATGTATATTATTGTTGTGTGTGCACTAGGTATGAATGCTTTCACCCAATTGAAATAATACACATGAGTCGCCTGCTTTCTTCACTTCTCACAAACCTTATTTGCAGAACTAATAACAAGGAACAAGTTGGAAAGCTGGATGTGGCCCTCAAAAAGCATTTCTAAAACGTGAGAATAAATCCAAGACATGGTTCCAGTCCAACAGAATATACAAGCATGTTTGTATTGTTATTATTATACTTTCTTTTCATTGTGCTTGTATGTTATGTTGTGATCTTTCCATAAGATAGACGCAAAAAAAATGCTGATAGTCTATGCAATATACATTTTTATACCTATAAAACGGAGAGCACACGATATTTCATGTACATAATCTCTCAGAAGGAAGGAGTCAAGGAAAAATTTGACTGCGTTTGAAGGAAGGAGGAACACATGTACATATACTTTTTTATCATGCGTCCTTCCAATTTCATCCTTTATTTCTTAATACTTAACTATTGCCTGTACGTACACTCTACAAACAAGGCAAACACACTCTAGTGCACACTAGATTTCAACTGAAAGTGTCGGCTAGGAGCCTAATATTTTACAAAGTTTTATGTGGCCAGAGGCCGTAAAACAAAATATATTGTTGAGTAAAGTTCAAAGAGAGCCTCTTCGTCTTGGACGTCTGACCACAGGGTGCGTAACTCATTACTATTAGTACAACCAGTAGTCGTCGTAGAGACGCTACTGGAATTTCATGAAAGATTGCAAGGAAACGGACACAGTGTGCAATATGCAGCAGCAGAAGGAAGGGATAAACGAAAGAACCGAAACTGGCAAAGAAGAAAGGAAAATTGGTGGTTGCGACTTGCGACTGAACATAGAAATGTTTGTGGTCGAATATGACTTTCTAAGACATCTTCACACCGCACACTTCACGTTTTTCTTGCAGTCTGTGATTAAGCAACGTTTTCTATAAAGTGTGCGCATTGCATACAATACAACAATGATGTTAACCACAGCACAGCGATGAAGACTGTCTCAAAGAGTAGATGCCATGTTATTTGGAGAGTATATTTTAACTGCGTGAGAATGGTGTAAGCTAAGAACGAATGCTTTTATTATGTAATGCTTATAATGACGATAAAGCAGCCACTGGCATTTCACGTTTTTATGGTCGAGGCAGTATATCATTATTATTATTTTATGAGAATTATTAGATAAAGCACACATTAATACAATTCCATCTCTTTCATCTTTTACAATTGCAAAGAAAAGAAAGACGAGAGTTCAAAATGCGCGTGTAGCATCAACTTGCACACATTTATCCACTACTGTGAACTTGCTATTTTGGGGCTTGTTGTAATCGTAATGCCCTTCCTAACAAGTTTCATAAGCTTATTAGCCTTAGGCATGCACTAAAGCGTGCATACACAACAATACAACAATATGCATCCCAAATTTCTCTCATACTGTCCATGATACCATAGTATGTAGTACGATAGTAAATTGAGAGTGGTAAAGCTTTTTGATGACAACTACTATGAACTGAAAATAGACAAAACTGAGTGTACATAGATGCAACCTAAAATTTGAAATGGAAAGCAATCTCCGTTTATGAGGAAATGCAGATGGTTTGTGGGAAATGCGATATCCTGCTGGAATTGTATTTTTATGCACAAATAGAAAACAAAGGTTATCAAAAAGGAGTGCACAGACGTTTAAGCTACAGAAAAGGCGACTCAATTTTGATCAATTTTGGCTTTTAGCCTTCAGCTTCTATAGGTGTTATTAGTCATATATTAAAGTACGACTTTCAAAAAAAGTGTCATTCAAAGCAATAAACATGTATATGACACTGAACTAAAATTTATTTTTCGAACTCACACTTTGGAGAATTGAATGAATATATTCATAAGTATGCACGTTGCAAAAGCTGTCATATATAGTTTCATGTGCTTTCAGCTTCTAGTTTGCCACTGACAGTTTCTAAAACAATGCATAAATGGATGCTAAGCCTATAATACCGTTGTCTGCGGGCTTCCATTCCTTTTTTATATCTCACGTGTGCAGTGCACTACGTCGCTATTCTCAACAAGAATTAAGATTCGTTTCTTACTGCGTGTATCGCAACTCTTCAGGTCCTGCTTTACTATCATGTCACCCAGACTAACCCGCGTAGACCTCTCATTGCTTAGAATGAAAATTATATATATCCTTTATGGTATGCTTTCTCTCTACAATTGAAGTCTTATATTGGAATTTGCTATAACATTATATCTCAACAATATCATGAGTGGAAACGCGCAACATCTGGTGGGGATTCTAAATGGCATAATGAAGCTAATAATATTAGAGGTATGTAGATATTCTATATCTTTGGAAAACGATTTCTGGTGGACTTTGGGATATTGTTTCTATTTCTATGTGAAAGCGGATCCTTTTGCCTTGGTATTGGATGAATAAAGATTTCTTCCCTTGTCGTAAGATCTTCATGTAAAAGTTTAAATGTATTCAACGAAGCCTTTGCAAGAGAAGAAATACATATTGTGAAGCAAAATGCTTTCGTGCACTTTGGAAGGATGTGCATAAGTAGGCGTATATACACAAGGACGTGATGAAGTAGTCACAGAGTAACACAGGAAACCCTTGACGCTAATCTCTTTTCACTTAACCAAATGCCACAACAGCTACAGGCTACATACTTTGAAGTGCAGGGAGAAATGAGAAGAAAACGACAACGACGGAAATACGAAGAGCTACAATATTCTAAGCTAAAACACCAGAACCCCATTCTTCTGGTTTCCCAAAGCTGTACCAACAGAACCGAAGGTATACAATGAAGAAAAATGGATCATGGAAGTTAATGGTATGTGTAGCCGTCGCGAAGAAGCACTACAAACAAATGCGTATGTGGGATTTAAGTATAGTGCAGCGTGTGAATGAACGGAGAGAAAGCAGACGTTGATCTGATAGCTCGTTTTTCTCTTTGAATACCTGCGTGCGGTAGCTGTGTTACTGCAAACCTTTTAAATTATCAAAAAATTGCCTACTTTTCTGCATTAAGAATGCCACTGTACCACACATCCACCGCATCATACAAATGCCCTTTTTGGGGAGTACGTAAACATTCAAACATCCCGTGTGTATGCATTTTGTATACATGAATTTAAATTCCAGTGTGCTTTTATGATATTCTTTATAAATACAGTGCCTTTTTATGTATCGGAGTATAGATATGGTAAAATGGTTTCCCCAAGTCCGTCTCGTACATGTTACTTTTTTTCGCTTTTGCCAAAGTTTTGGATTTATGTACTTGTTAGACAGGTTCTTTGGATGAATGACATTCATCTTTGAGAAAGTGAAAGAAAGCAGGATGTCTTGCGCCTTTCCTTTTATAAAAGCAGTCAATGCTGTTGAAGATGAGTAGAATGACACATTATGTTCTTTCAGTTTACGGACAGACCTATCGGTTCTATAATCATAAGCAATGAGGCTGGAATGAGAGGACTCCCTGAATTTGAAGTAACGGATTTTTAAGGAGTTCCTGCAAGCTCATATAAACGACCGTATTCAGCTTTTTCAGGAACCAAAGAAAAGAATGCTCAAATGCATCTTGTATGAAATCCCATGAGAAAATCTTTACGGGTTTGCCTTCGATACCTTTTGAAAGGCCATTATGCTCGTTTCTTCTGAAAAATGCTTTCTTTTGTCGCAAGTCTGAGCTCAAGTCACAAGTGATGGAGGAAACCTGTGTACGTCTTGTTATTCTTCTGTGCTGCCTGCCACCAAATTTTGTATACCTATGCACAAACACGGCACGTCTTCGATTATTATAATAATACATAAAGTAGGCAGCGCTCATTGTTGTTATGTTTCTGTTAACTCACACGTACACTCCAAACAAAAATGGCACTATATTATGTAAAACCTAGTATACCACTTTAGTGATTCCTCGAGACACTTATATACTGAATAATATATACACGTACTTCATGTGACAGTCATTGGAAGAGATTTCCATTTATTGCGTGAATCGGATTTCTTCACTTGCGTACATACATAATATTGGTAGCTTTACGTATTTCCCTTCTTTTGTGCTGTCAAAAGGGAAGGAAAATTCAAACCGTCTTGCCTTTAAAATCTATCATTTTTGTTTCTCTTTGTGTATTCATGAGTCTTGGAAAATC
>JAQIXX010000805.1:0-46254 GCA_034700605.1 Willowsia nigromaculata
CGGAATTTACAAGAAAATAGTGCTAAAATTTGCGAAAATTTGTCCTATTTTATGTCCTATTTTGCCGATTTTTCGTGTATATTTGCATACATATTTTCTCATTTTTCTTGCATTTTTCCTCGTTCTCTGGTAATAAGCAATAATCAACAACGTGATTGGCTCATTATTGTTTTTTGTTTTACCTGACCTCAGTTGCCCGTATGTAAAAATTGTAGATATAGGCACACTATACCTCTGATTATGATTTTTCACTTCCACATTGTAAAATGTATAAGCTATGATATGATTCATATATGTTAAATCGTATTTTTGATGAATTTTGTCGGCATGTGCCTCCTCGAAAAAGAACGACAACTGACTGATCAGATCGTAAACTGTAAATCGTTATTATCATCACATTAAAAGGACTTTGGTTTTAACAGTTTGGTTTTTTATCGATACTTTTGTTATTTTATTTGCATATAAAAACAAAGTATTTGTTATGCTTATGCATGTTGTCAATCTTTTCTTAACCAACATTCATGCATATTACAGACAAAATATGATTTGTAAATTATATATTATGACTAAATTATGTCACAGTAATACTGTATGCAATTACTCTCATAAAATTCTCTAAAGCATTTGGGAAGGATTTTAAAATAAAAAAGAATTAATTCTATTTTTACAGGCGGCATATTAAAAGGGGTTCATTGAACTAAGCATGGTTGTAAAAGTGTTTTGAACAAGGGAGAAATTAATGAAAATTCGTCTTTAATTATGTTAAGCTAAGATTAGTAAAACGAAGGCTTTAGAGAATATCAATTACAAACAATATTAAGTTAAACAATTGATTTTTGTCACCTCGTTCGAAGTTCCAATGCTCGTTTACAGGTACATTGTTCCAAACTTTCAAAGTAGCTTTTCCGTAGAGAGTTTGTACTAATAAAGAATTTTATTAATCAAAACTATCAGAATGAAGAACATATTATACATTCTACCTATCATGAGCTACAGACAGAATCTGCATATTACGGCGTATATGATGATAGTTGGTTGACTTCACCAGGTCAAGTCAATTATTCTGTTTAGACAGTGATGCTTCAACAACATCACATCATGATCTTCATATCAAAATGTAGTAAAGTGATTATCTAAATACTATTAAAATGGTGATTAGAGAGATGGGTAGCTTATTATCTCTCTCTTCGTTCCTAAGAAGTTGTAGGGGATCTCTTGTCGTTTATCGTCAGTTTCGTTTTGTCTGGTACAAGAACCCACTCGTAAAAGCTTCATACATATTACGACTATGCGCGTTCCTACATATTCCAAATCTCTCCTACTGCTTATCTCACATCTTGGCTGTGTGTGCAACTTCGACTCGGCGTTTTTACAGAGGGAGGCTAGATGAGTCGACGACTGCAGCGTTGTGATTAAAACAAAGAGACCATGTTTATATACATGGCAAGATTGGCAAGTAATAATTTGGGAGACAAGCGAGCTCAGTGGACTGACACATACCAACTACTTATATGATTATTATGCTATAATATATTTGGATAATAGCAATCAAAATGTAATCATACATTTTGGCGACCATCTCTGCACATACACGCAATTAAAAGGAGTTTTTCTTCAAAATGTGCTTGACATGATTGACTGTATAATACATGAATAATTGATTAACTTTGAGCATTTAGAAAATTGGAAAAGGTGTTTGCCTGTTAATTTACTCATTTCCATTCAAGCCATTCTATTATATGTACAAAGGGTTAGCAGAATGCAAGGTATTAGAAGAGCGGAATACATGAGAAAACTCGAAAATATATGCATGTGAAAAGTGTGATTACTTCAATTACATTGGCATTTGCATGATTACATATGCACAAATCATAGTCATTATTATTACTTGAATCAGTAGAATGCAAGAAATCAATTCAATGGAAAGGTGTAGGAAACATTGAAATGCAAAATGAAAAATGGATATGCAAAAGAGTGTTATCTCGTGTTAATTTGCGCTTACATATAAGTTGTAAACTATTAATAATGAACATTGTGGATGAGATCATTTGAGTTTCATAATAATTTGAATGAATCAAAAACCTATGAAATAGGTGTTACTACATAACTTTCGTGTTGCGTGCAAACATGATTGTCATTTTCATACCATTTGCTTATTTTGCACTTGTCTGCCTTACTAAAGGATAAATCCAATCAATGTCTATTTAGAGATTTGAATAGTTCCTAACATTTTAATGTTTAATTTAGAGTACAAAGATTCAGTTTCCATTCTTTACATTCCGCACCAGATTGACTTCAGATTCTGAGTAATTCCGTGAGTAAAGTAAATAAGCACTACATACATGTAATAATCTGCAGGAAGCTGAAATATGTATGAACCGGAAATCTGTACTGCCAAAGCTGGCACTACAAACTATATTGGTAGGTAAAAATGATAATATTTAGACATGTACTTATTTCTCAGCAGTCAACTGACATCAAATGAATAAAAACGGTGCCTAAAAAGTGTCGGAAAAGAAAATTATAATGATTTGTTTGAGACGCCTCTTTAAACGTCATGACTGTGTAAACTGCGTTGAAGTCATTTTTTAACCCTGAGTAATAATTATATTATCACCCATTGTTGCAATAGAGTCTAATAATGACAAAAAAGGAAAATAGATCGAATGAATGAATTTAATTTGACATGGCAGAACTAAGAAATTTGCTAACAAAGTATAGACTCGGTTGGAAATTACGAAAAAGCTTAATTGAAGAGTTAAAATGATCAGATCTGAACCTTAATTACTGGCTCCCGTTCGTCACTCTTATATGCTCTGCGTTATAGGCAATGCATTTTTGTATCATATGTGTTGTTGGCCAGTAGTTGTAATTAAAAATACAAATCATAATCAATGTTAATGCGAAAATATTTACAAGATGACATTTCATTGCCGTCATGACATGATAATCCAGTTCTTGATATGGTATTGTTGTCGATTTCTTGACACGTAAAAACCGCCCTGAAATACTCAAAGTTGGTAATAAATCATGTATTCATTAGTGCAAATATTAGATAAGATCTTTCATTATCTGTAGGGAAGTTTCGTAAAGGAAAGTATGTATTTTCAATCAAAAATCTTACGCGCCTTTCCTCAATCTTTAGTAGGTAAATGGTAAAAATATGTATGTATGCAATAAATTTGTTAAACACAATGAACATATATTATTGAATTCATTAAGTGAATCTGATCATTTTTTGACTTCTATTCAAGTGTGTTTCAGCATGGCATATCGCATTCTTGGGTTGTCATTTATATTGTTTTTTATCTCCTTATCACTTCATTGAATTTAATAGATAGGTGTGTTCTCAGTAGGAAAATACCGTTTTGAGTGCGCTGTTCAAAATTAGTTCCTTTAACAAGCAGTAACGGTAAAGCATCCCTCTTGATTTACCGATCGGTCAAATTTTGTTAACCTTGTGTAATTTTTGACAGATGACAGACTATAGTGCATTTCGAGTTCCATAATCGTTCATTATTCCAGGAAATCTATTGTCTATTCACCAATAGTTTACAATAAAGTATGTATTCATATTAATAATCTAGTCAAGCTTATGACAATAATTATTTCATATTAGCGTTTATTTCAATAAAATGTCTTCGGTTTTAGCATGTGATAATGGCGATAGGTAGATCATCATCAGCGCATGCACTTGGACTTGTTTGTTGGTACGGTGTATTCACTGATAGAAGGGACATAATTAATTCGTCATTGTCTCCTTTTCTTATTACCTGATGCATGCACGCTCTTCCTTCTCAAATTGTTATTGATGGCTTTTTGCACGGTGATGATGGTTATTGATAGGAATACTAAAGTATGGCCAAAAATGGGCGTGAACGAATAAAGTGTGCAGCTATATGGTCCTTACGAACAGTATCACCATCATCAAAAGTTATAACAACTTACTTTACTTTGTCAGCAAAAAGTTGTTAACAGTTGTGGTGGTCACCTTAACTGGCCATAACTAACACAAATGACAGTTACAACATTATCATTCGTCAAAACTACCTCTCAAATTCTCTTCAGTCAAATGATTTTTATGCGCTCTACAAGAAGCCAATATTATGCATCATTTGCGTTATATGTGAAGCAATTCCTTCCATGTAAACGGTAGAAACGACTAACTATATACCTTTCTGTATGTACATTGTCTTCTCTGCGACGTAATTAATAACTACTGAGAGCTGAAATAAATAAAAAACAAATATATTTTTACAAAGTATGATTTACGATGAGTCATATAATTTTGGTGCAGCAGGCAAGGATTACGCATCCATAATAGCAAAGAAATAGATAACTGTTCGATTATTTATGTAACTCTATACGCTATTAAACTGAATGCCATCGGATATCCATTTTTTACAAACGTATAAGGAAAAGGCATAAAAATACCCATAATATATTTTTTAAATGATTATAGTTTTTGAAGCTTTACGGCTACTTTGCTTGCATATAGGTATGTTTATATGAACAAAATATATTATGCTTCTCAGAGTACGTTTTGGTGTGTGTGGAGGAGGTTGGACTTGTTATTTGTTATAATGCATATTTAATCGGTGCCATACATCATTTGCCAATTATGGTTTCTTTATTGGCCATAATAACAGTGCAAAAAAGTGAATTCCTTAAGGCGATAAGAAAATAATGCCGATGTAATGGTAGCCATATACAGATTCACAGGAACATGTTTATTGCTGTGCTATTTGCCTCTGCATCTGCAAATCAGCCGCTTAGTCATTGACATTTTGAAACATTTTACGACTTTATGTACACATCATGCTTACATACTTTGAAAATAATTAATGCAATTAACCTTGAAAATGTTTTTGGTTCATAATCTTATTTTTATTGGTCTTGATTTGCCAGGCTCTGTTCTGCGGCCATTTCGCAATCCATGGAGGGTTTGCGTTGTTTTTCTTCCCAGCCAAAACTGCTGAACGGAACCATTGGTACAGAAAGGAAGCAACCTGCCAAGTAGTTGTCACTTTCAGAGACGCAGGTAAAACATGATGACAACAGTGCAAACAATGCATGTCAACTTATGTATCTGCAACTTCATAACAACTGTAGCCTTCGGCATTGTTATTTGCTCATTATTAATTAGCGACACACATTATTTGCTGGTATTTTAGATTGTAAAAATGTAGCTAGGCATGCGCCACCAGAATAGAAAATTGATTCACATTGTTTGCAAATTGTAATGAATGCAAATAATCAAGTAATGTATAGACACGTTCTTGATGTTAAAGTGGTTTATGGTGTTGGTTGACTTGACTTGCCCCTACAATACAATTACTCGCCTAATCAATCAGTCAAGTCAGAGTCAACTACTTTTGCTCGTGTACATACTGTGTATATAAGTTCTATGTTAATTAAGGGCGAAGTTGACAATGTGCACTTACTACCATCATAGCAAATTATCACAACATTTTAGTGATTAGAGTTTTAAATGGCGTGCACAAACGATGCTAATTGGTTTTTTATATGAAATTAGTAAGGAGAGAATGAAGTTGTAAGTGGTGCGACCTTAATTGAATTCAATATAATTGGATTGATGTTCTGAAGACTGTCATATTGTCAACATCATAATTTTCGCATGAATACATGAAACCTGATTTACATAATCTTAAAATCTTACCAGCATCTATAAAATCTTCAAAAGCAAAGTATGTGTTTTTGTAGAATCGTGTGCCACCGCAAATTGTAGCCATCACAGAGACCAGGGATCAAGTCATTTAGGAAACGATAATCACGAAGGAACAAAAAACTACCGATTCATGTTTGCAAGAGGACGTAGTATTTCAATACTATATTTATTTTTGTATGCATTTTAATATAAAGATAATAATAATGATTGTAATGAATTTATTTTTGGAATACTATAATATACGAGCATGTAATTGCAAACATAAAAAAGGAGTGACAATGAGTCAGCAATCAGCCTAATTATGTATATATGCTTTCAGGTATTTTCTCATCCGCCGCAGCAATTTCTTTATTACAAACATAGCGAATTCGCCTGGAGGCAAGATATAAATAAATACTAAAAAGTGCTGAGACAATCTTAATGCATTGTTTCTGTTAATTGTTTGGACTTCATATTAATGCTAATAGTTTATGCACTTGAAGTGTAATTATCATATAATTTTGTAATATTTTACTACCTTTGCTATTTGCTAATGATTGTGCTAAAACCAGAAATGGGTGCTAATCGTAAGTATGACCGACCAGCTTATTGGCTAGGATTTCATAAAGCCACATATAGCAAATTGCAATTATAAATTTTTACATGCACTGACAAGTATTCTCTACTAGAGAAACGGCGTGCTAAAATGAAGCAGGCGTTAAACATAAAGGTTATCTTATGACTTGAAAAATTTATTGCAAAATATTTTCTTTTTGAAGGCAACGTCATTACAGGCATCAGCCAGACATCACCATCGCCAAACAATCAGCATCACTCACCATTTTGATGAAATCAGCAAGTATTACTTACGCTCATCTACTCTCTATTCAGTACACTGTATTACATATCAAAATAAATGTAAACGATTGACTGGCTCATGTCAAACTGATGATGATCTGATCGCACTATATCATTTATCGCGCACACACTCACACTGCACTTTTCATCCTTTCTTCTTTCTAATGAAACGAAATAGAAACTGGTTATATATCCATCCTCGTTCCCTCCTCTTCGTAATCGCAATCATGATGATCATCAGCATCAAAATAAAATCAATTACAAGGATTATTTCTCTATAAAAAATGCTTGACCGCGATGAATGAGGATGCTGATGGTATTTGTGTGTGTTCTCGTAGACAAACGAATTTCATTTAGTTCATTTTACAAAAAAGGACTCCGGGTGAATATTACGTGCCTAAAAGTATGATGATGAAGTTTCATGCTAAGGAAGAAAAAATGAATAAATAGCTGTACATGCAGTGTAGAGACCTTACTGAGCAAACAAACAAGTTCGTGCAATAATAAAACGAGCAGAAAACAAAATACCAGTGCTTGTTAATATATGTAAGTAATAATTCTAGGTTTACCTTGCCTTGATTAAATGTTTTTCTGTAGCAAAACGGCAGGGATTTCAGATTTAGCAAAATATTTTTGTTGATTTTCTTTTTAATAAGCCTGTTATACGTATTTTTATTGCTTTTTGGTTTAATATATGTAGTAAAATATCAATCAAGGATCAAACGTTGCCCCTCCTCTAAACGATATTAATTACCTTTCTTATGTATCCCTAAAAATGTAAATTAGTTTGGAATACTGTATTTTATGAGCAATTTTCTTTCTCGGATGGATGTAATCATCACGGTCCTCCTTCTTCTCTTGGTTGACTGACATTCTATTAAATTATTATCATTAAATGTTTTTGCATGAAAGACTCGAAGAATCATGGTATTGGTGGTGGCCGTTGTGTAAAGAAAACGAGAGAATTCAGAACTGTAACAAAGGAAAAAATTGATGGTGTTGGGGATTATTGCGGGTTAATGATATAGTCCATTGCACCATAAAAACAACAAACAAGAACAGTGAACACATTTTCCGCAAGATATTATTGCTTTAGTTATGAGCAATTTGGAATAAAAAATAGCCAAGCAGGCGAGACATCAGATATGGTAATAGCCCTAACAATTTATATTGAATATTTTGGCAACTATTTTATTTCTTACAGCATTTCATGCAATCAAATACCCATCTTTTTCTGTGTTCAATGCTGCTGGTCATAGCCATGAAAAAATACAATATTTACTTTCCATGTACAGCTCACAAAAATTTATTGCATTTCTGGCTAACAAATAGGGGTTAAGTAAATAGGTTGTACGTAGGTTCAGTTATATAATTTCATATATGGTTTTTGAATGTATGTACAAAAAATTCAGAGTACTTCCGATATAACTTTTTCTACTTCTTTCTTCAGCCCTTGTTCCCGTTAAATAGCTTGAATTAAAGTGGTAAGGGGAAATCCTATGCTCCGCCCCCAAATCGGTAATATGCGTGCACTTTTTGACTTTTTTGACAGGAGTCCACCGAGGACATGGTGTGATGTCCACAAGGAGTCGTATATTATCGCGTAATTATTCATGTAGATTGAGCTACTCACATGAAAGCAGAGCAGCAAAACGAAAAGTAATATTGATATCAACAACAACTACATAGCTTAGCTGGAAGTCGAAACAATTTACATGTGCATACTAACCTGAGAGAAGCAGAATAGGTATAATTACTCCGGCTGCTTTTCTGACCTGGGGATATATGGGATTTAATATGGAAATGTGAAGAGGTAAGGAAGGAAACGAAACACAAGCTGGAGGAAAAAATATTGGTGCTGCTTTCCTTATGATTTGAGAGTCAATGGAGAGTTGGATGGAGTAAAGTGGTTGAACTGAAGCAGAAAAAACGCAAGGTTGGAAAAGGAGCGAGAATTTTCCTTGCTGATAAAATCTTATTAGGCTTAATGTTCAATGCAAACAAAGTTAAAGTAGTGTGTTGAGTAGACCAAATTGGTTTTCTGTGAGAGAAATTTTTTTCTTGCCGGTGAAGAGTACGCATGCAACTCAAGAAAAGTTTGAAGTGAAGAACGAAGAGCGTGTGTGTAGCCAAATGCCCGCAATAGATTAATATGTAAGATGAACATGGAGTTTAGGTAGGTAATTCAATGGCAATTACTGGAAAAAACTTTTCACCAGTCAACAAGAGAGGCTCGCAAACACACTCCAAGTCAACAGAGACGGAAAACTGGAACGTAGCAGTGTTCCCCAAAAATAGTTTTGAGATAAGGCTAAACAATATTAATGCTTATATGCCTACACCCTTTGTTCAAACTGTGTGGTGATCCATTACGTCTGTGTGATGTGATGCCATTACTATTTATTACATTAGTGCTAATGAAATGAATTAGATTACGACAACAACATGAGTTTGTATTACACGGGTAGTCCAGTTTACCATGAATTTATAGAAACATCAAGCCTGAATTTGGTATATTATGTGTGTCCAGACTTCATTAAAATAGGATTGTGTAATTCGTTTATCAGGTACTTATACGCTGCTCGCACACAATGTTGACTAGCTGCCATGCTGGAATGCAGCTTCAGGTTAGCCCCAAATATGCCAAACATTTCAGCATTCCTTCCTTCCACGGTTTTCTGGAGTTTTCTCACTTTCTCACAGCAAAGTTGTATAAACATGCCTTGTCCTTTCTTCCATACACTTGCTGGGCATTCTCGTTTAAGTCTTTAGTGATGAGAAGACTGATTTGGAGGAATGCATTCCATTCCCAAAGGAAAATGCAGTGCAGATCATGTATTTGTCTTTTTTTAACTTCAAATGTGGAAAATACAGGGAACCATTGTCACCCCAAAAGTAAAAGAATTGAGCAAGTCGTATATGCAGGATCGCTGGTAAGCTAGGCGTGTATGTAAAATGAATAAGCATACATATTATACTTTTTTGATTTATCATCTTGGTATGACACAGTGACTAAACAAAATACAAATGACAACAAGACTTAATCATCGTACAAACTTTTACAGAAAGCAGGGGAAAATTAATATGTTAGTCTTTTCAAATGTATTTCAATTTAGAATTTTGTAAACAAAGCATAACATTTATATATTTAATTACCTACTGATGTAAACTTCATTTTTGATATTATACAGTATACATACATGTACTATCACTGCTCATTACAAAATAATATTCGTGAGAATCGGGCATGTATAGAGAAAAGATATATTATGTTGGTAGGCATGAAAAGCGTTAGAAGAAGAGACAGTTTTACATTGTTAACTGCTTAATTTATTTATTACGGTATTCTTCAGATTGTCTTTTTGGCACGCTGAAATTAGACGCATGCTGTGAGTTGCAAGATGAGGTGTGAGCCGCACAGCTTGCGCCTTCTTCATATACGTCCATCCCTTTTGCTTTTGCCCATATTAAGCCGAATTTCAAGTCAATTGCACCTTCATAATGTTTACAAGTTCTTATGGATCTGCTGCGAACAGATTAAGAAATTAAGCAGCATAGCAGCACACCTTTGTTGCAGCTAAAACTCAGGTCAAACTTAGCATGTATTTGAAGAGGACTACTACGCTGAGTTGTAATAATTTTTATTGCCAACAGCAGGACAAGTCAACCAGCGAAGAATATTGTAAAGAAAACTACAAGCAAGACGCAGAGTTATCGTGAAAATGAGAATTCATTCTTGATTTTGGACAGTGAATAGTAATTAGGACTTCTTTGATACATCTTATTTTTTATGCAAGCATTTTAATTCATCTCTTAATTAAAAATACCTTCCCATTTTTCAAAAGTTGAGTTGTATTATGTAAATTGGAATTTCTATGAATTAATGGAGAAACTAGGGAAAGCCAAACGAAATTGCCGTTTCCCATTCATATCATGTTGAAGTTTTAAGGGGGCGTGTGGTACGGCAATAATATATTTGCTAAATACAAACCACCCGGTAGAAAATAGCAATAAAAACTGAAAAATATACAAGTACTGTCTGACCTCGTAAACCCCTTAAAACAGTAATAAATTTTTAGATTCTCTCAATGCTCATGAATATAATTATGCTGAAAGTTTTCGGCTGTTTAGGAAAAGATTGGATTTGGCTGCTTTTCCAGTTTTGCCATTGCATCATCCCAAAGGAAATAAAATAATTTACGCACATCCCTACTAGGTCATTTCCACAAAAAAGTAATTAAGCTCCTCCCAATTTCCACCTGTCATCTTCAGAGTCCCTTCGTTTCATTTACACATAATCATGTAACAAGACATTAAAAGAAATGTCATTAGTCATAGTAGACTTGAAGTAAGAAAAGCAAGCTAACAAAATCTCTTCCATACTGTTGCATTGCCTTCTGCGTAACTTCTAACTACGAGAAAAGTACCCTTTTGCGATTTTTAATATTGCCTATTTATTTTACTTGTCTGTTCACAACTGCATAAAAATATTAAAATACATTCAAAATATTTGTGAGATAGAAAATTTCAAATTACGTTGAATGATGTTGGCAGGCGAAAGAAGAAAGTCCGAGAAAATTTTCATTTTTTTTAGCATTTCGTTGAAAAACATCATGAAAGCAATAAAAAGCAAACTGAGACAGCTAATTACTCATTCATTTATTTATTCATCCGTCTTCTACTTGCAAATGGAACTTGATTTGTTGTTGTAAAAGTAGTTATCTTTTTTCTTATGTATGTAAAAGTTTGTGTGTAAAAACGCGGATCTGTAAATCAACTACAAAATACTGCTTGATTGTTCAGGTGTGTATTAATGTGTATACATAATGTGCTCATCTTAATAATAATTACCTTCATACTATCCACATTAAAATATTATGCATTTACCCCATACCAATGAGTATGATAGATATAACAAATGTTTAGCAAAATCGACGCAATCATCAGCACATTATAACATTTAGTTGCATTGCTGACTTCATACTCTCCTGTGAGTTGAGTCAAGCACATTGTTATCATCAAATTAAAAGTTAGAATGGATTTCGTTCCGCCGCCATGAGATCCTCCTTCCTTCTCAGTCCGTTTTAATCGTATTTCGTAGTTCATTCATTTCACTTATGATGATAATTATAAAAGGGACTTTTTAACAATTATGCTTGCCTCCAACATCAGATTATATGGCCTTGCCCCCTTCCACAATCATACCTACTGCCGTTGTTGTGTTGCTATTTGTAAAATGATAATGCAGTGTGTACTCTGCCTCAATCTATATCCTCTTCTTATCTAAAGCCAACAAAGTGTAAGTGCGAATGGTTTTAACAGAAAAAAAGCTACAAATTAGATTTTAGGTAGGTACACAAAATTAACAATCTCTTCATACCCGACAACAAACGAGAGGAGAGAGAGATATATTATTTGAGGTGTGAGTCTCTGTACATATACAGTATACACACGATAAAAAACAAGGGTTGTTATTTCATTAACCATTATCCATTATGATTGCTATTATCCTTTATTATTACTTAACAAGAAAACAAGTGAAACAATTCTGTAATGAGCTGAATACAGTTTTTAGGGGCCCTCCCTATATAATTCCCATCATCATCGTCCTTTTTGTATCCGCTCCTTGTTAACTTTAAGTACATTCCAATTACTCATCATAAATATTATACCTGTGCACCAATCTAACTACCTACCCGTTACAACCAATTAATGTGACTTTATTCATACACTTCGTGCACTCTGAAAAAAGCTTAAATTGGCTGGCGAGGATGATGACTGTGAATGCCGAAAAACGATGAAAAATAGGTTCAAATGAATATGGATGATATTGCTCTATTGAGTGACGGTGTTTCAAGTTGAAGATGTTGTTGGGATGCAAAGTGTTATTGCTGTTCTACCTGCTTACACCTACATGAAACTGCGGTTATACATGGAACAGAAATGAGAGAGTCGTTTGAAAGCAATTAGTCAATTCTAATTGGTTGCGGAAAACTTGCTCCTTATCGTGACCATTTACATACAGACATATGTACATATATACAGCGGTTCTTGATGTATTATTACCTCACTCACCATGCCAGGAAGAAATACATCATCGATTTATAGCTTCTACCTTCAAAATGTTCCATTATATCATCATCAACTTCGTCTAACCCACAATTTGACTTGAAGTTCCCATTTGAGCATCTCATATTTTTACAAACATTTTATATTTCGATAAAAAATTATGAAGAAAAAATATTCATTTATTCGACAGGTTTGCAGTTTTTCAATTGAACTTTTAATGTCCCAATTTTTGCATAAAAATGCGTTTTCAATTTTAACAGCTTTTATTATTCTGTTCTACAACACTACATACATGTCGAAAATCCATCAAATCTATTATGGAAATTGGCCGGCATAACAATAATCATGCAGACAATGAATGCATTACAGCAAATCCTCTCTTGTTTCTTCTTTCTCTCGAAACTTTGATTTGATATTTACAAGCCTTTTTTCCTTTAATAATGCAGTTTATACGTGTGATTTGCATCGCCTAGTCATTTAAGCCATAATTACTACGTCGTTATATGTCGTGTATGATGTGCGCTAAAAAGCCTGTTGACTATTAATAACAAGTAGTGCATAATAAAATTTATTTTTCTATTAACTCGCCACTTCTATCATTCATGATTGTGATACTGATGTTCGACTATAATGTATGCAAAATGCATACAATATTTTTATGAAGAAAAAAAATCATTTCTCCTCTACTTCAATATTATTGCAAAGAGAATAATAATAATGATTATTATTATGATCTTACCGCAAAAGTGTTATGGGGTTGCTTTCCTCTTTTCCCATGCAAATTACTTTGATTTTCTGATGATTTTACTGATGAGAGGGAGATGGGCAAGCTTTACTACTTATCAGGCTTGTCATGTCTCTTGTTACTTTACTGTCTGAATAATGGAATTTTACTTGTTTCTCTTCTACACAGGTAATTTCAAGCATACATGTTATTTCTGATTGTAAATTAGCTTGCACGAACTTAATCATTCTCGCCAGCTCAATAACAACATCTAACATGCAGTAGTATCCACCAATATGCAGAGCTTTACTCCAACGCACTTTGTTCAGTGAAGTCGTATGTATTATTACAGGTACTGTAGCCGTAGAAAGGTAAATGTGCTACATGTATTTAAATGAACTTTGCTTTGATTGGAGGTATGAACTTGTTTAAAAGTTGGTAGTGTAAGTTAGCAAAACAGATTATTAGCAGTTGGTAATAATGGTAAATAGTATTACTAATGATGAACACAGAATTCTTTTGAGGAAAAATTCCTTTGTCTATTAAGAAAATTATTAATTTCTTGTGAGGTGAAAAGTCAAAAGGACCCGAGCTGTCAAGAATTACAAGTATAAACTATATACCAACAATGGTATAATATCTTATGATTAGTATACGTATACGCAAATCTGCAATAATAAGGATGTTTCGTGTTTCCCTTTCTTGGTTTCTCTTTGGAGCTTGCGCATGCATTTTTCAATGCATTTACTTTTAAGGGAAAGGTCACGTTTTTCTATCATTAATAATCATAACAGTATTCAAGTGAGCAAACAGAAAATGATAGGTTTGACTTTTATTGCAGCTCTAGACATAATAATATGAAACTACCACTAGTAGTCAACAATAAACATTTTTTCTCTCACATCATTCATACATCGGTATAATGTGGGTATTATAAGAAGGTTTTCCATTTTTTGCGACCACTCTGCCTCGTTCGAAACTCAAACTCAAAATAATAAAGTGAGAAAAAATAGATTCAGCTTAATTTTCTCACTTTGCAAAAAATGTGGCAAAAATCTGAAGCTGTTATGTACTTATATTATAAAGTGTGTGTTTGTCCACAAAGTTTGTACGCTTGTTGTTGTATTAAAGCCTTCCTCTCCCACTTCTCACTTTACTAATTATTTCTTCATGTGGCACGTCGTGTCATGAATTTAAGTTGGTGTTAAAACAAATTGTTACTTCTGTTCTGGCAAGTAGCAGCAAAAAATTGGTTTGTTAAAAGAAGAAAATACGTATTAATGAATGCCATCATATCGCGGCAACGAGGAAATAGGGTGGGATGCGGTGGACCGTACTTTAATGAACTATGAAATTAAAAACATCAATGGCACACAGTTTTGTGCTTAATAATTTGAGAATATAGGTCTTAAAACACAGGTAGTACTTTGGTAATATGTATTTTAGTGAATAACAGAAATAAATTTGCCGCGCTTTTTGGCAAAATAATAATTATAGCATGTCCTTGGATTGTGATATTTCGCATTACAGTTGACTTGTTTGTTTTTTAACGTTTAATGTGATCGTAAAACTGTCCCATAAAACATACTTTTCATTTCATGAGAATTTCTTGCCACTGCTTATGAATTATGATGATGTTTTTCCAAAACCAAACCACAAGGTTCAATATGGTCAGAAACTGCCTTCCTAGGGATGGTCAGTTCCAAGTGGATGTTATTTTACTGTAAGATATCATTGTACCGAGCAAGCCCGGTCGCAATAATGGTGTCTTATCTTTATTTATTTTCAATTTTTTATACAATATACGATGAGTGTGACTGTGTGACAGTGATGTTATATGAATCACACCGACTGTTGTACATTATTTTTCACCAATAAAAAATGATCAACTTTGTTTCAAATTAACTGTTAATAAACTGATCGTGATGTATGCAAGGACAAAAAACAACTTTAAATTTATTAATTGAACCATATAAAAACATGCAAGGCAAAATAATGAATTTACAAAGTAGCGGAGTAATAGACTGCTTTATTTCCCTTCTAGGTACAAACATTCTCGCATCTATGATCTTTACAGTATTTGTATATCGTGATTCATAAAGTTGTCCTTCTGTGTGTAAAAGTACAGCCGAGTAAAACTGTAGCTGCAGCACCCACTGAGTTTTTATTGGTTCTCATCAGCGTGACATTTTTAGTTTTATTACGTTAAAATATTATTGCCTTCCTCCTCTCACTTACTAAAGAATAACATACAGTAGTCACCTACATTTTTGTTCATTCTGATTTCGTACACAACAAGAAGTTAATAAACTTTTTCTACAATCATTTATGCATTTATTTAGCAGACTTTTGCTACCTTTCCTTAGATTAAATTTTATTACTTTTCAGTGAGTAGTATTTTCATAGAGAGCTATATGAAGCTATATATGAAGTTCATTGAAACCCTACTAATATACTACTACGCATAAATTATCATTTGTAGTAGGGTACCAATAAAACAATTTTACTCGAAACTAAATAACGGAAGCAGTTTGCGGAGTTGATAGGTAATTTATGCATGCAAATTTGAATTACACATTGTCGCACTTCCAAGTATGAAGTACATATTGTGGAATGTGCCTATGAATTCCCTTATTGCCCCACAAAAGGTTGATCAAAGTAGTAATTAGGTGACAATGTTAATGTCAAAGCATTTTATTCCAAATTTTTATTCCAAACAGTTTTGGTTAAACCGTAAACACGTAAACATACTGATGGAAATGGTTATTATTTTTTTGTAATTTATATTTATTACACTACAAACTAATAATTTTATACTTAGGACTTATAGGACATAAGGTTATAGGACAGTAGAGTTGGGACTTAACATTTTATACTGAAATACCTACCTATTTTCAGCTTGGGTGAGAAGTCATAATAATTGCGCACTGGAGACACACGGGATTCACAGATATGAATAAGCATATTATAGCAGTTGCGCACTACTTCCTTTATCCTTTACTTATTTTTACCTAATTATTTGCAAGTGGTTCATGTGCCATTTGCTACTTAAACTAATGATCTGAAAATAGAAATTCGTGAAACTGTTTCACTCAAAGTTGTTCTTGTTTTGTTATGTGCATGACTTGTGTACAACGGCCTGTGTAATAATAAGTGTAATTCTAAACATTACATGAAAGATTCGTGTGTAATAAAAGTTAGTAGTAGGAATATTATAAACTAATGGTGATGGGAAAAAGGACGAATGGGCAGACAAAGAGCTACAATACCTGACTAATTATGCAAGTATGCGACTTAGGCTTAGCTGAACCTACTTTTATCGATTTCCAAATATTACGCAAGTTAGGTAGCCTATAAGTACTCATCTATATAGGTAAACACACTATATATGCACCTGTGTAACATATATCGTTTTAAAATAACATACAGTCAGTTTTCTTGTTAATCAAAAAGTAATTTTGGGGTTTGATTTATGTCTACATTTAAGAGCCCACTTGTGTTTCTAAATATTTACATGTTGCTACTCTTCTTTAACTTACATAACACAGTATTTTTATCCATGCGTATCCAGTTAGTTATTAATAGCTTGTTAGTTGCCCTGATGGATGATCTTCTTCCTTCTAATTTATTTGACTCTTTAGTTTATGTGTATCCAGTCGTATGTATACTATTACAAGATCATTTCTATGCAGACACTCAAGATTCTGGTTTTACGACCATCTTCCTGTGGGTTGCATGCATTCAGCTAGTCGGACTCGGACTTCTTGTGTTTATATTTCTTGCATGCAAATACATCAAGAAGACACCACTGGATAAGATAGACTTTGGTATTGTTTTATAGTTACCATATTCCTTGATGAGCATGCATGGAAAGGGCAAATGCCATATAGTCTAGAGCGAGTAAATTATTCTAAGCTATGACAAGATTCTAGAAATTGTTTGTAGCCTATTAAATAAGGTTACCACTTTTAATTGAACGGAGTAGGTAAAATGATCACTAGAGTTCTAGCGGTCGTTTCTCACCTTTTTTCGTTCTTTTCTTCGGGTTTTAGCTGCATGGAAAAATTTGAAAATAAAGCAACGAGTAGTAATATAAAAAAGGATATGGAAATACAGGATGAAGGAAGAGGTGAGAATTGGAAAAGTGATGAAACTGATCAAAAATATTATGGTATTCTTTATTTTTGTACTAAAATATGTATACGTGTGTGTTCTATATATTTATGTGTAAATGTGTACCTATGTATTCTAAATATTCACTTTTGTACATATGAAACCGGTTTCTCCATGTGATCTGTATTATTAGAAACACATTTTCGTTTGAAGAACTATCACTTCGTCATGTCCGTGTTTCTGTATTCATTTAGTGCACTGATGTTACTAAATATTACTTAATCGAATTAAAATGATTTGAAGTACACCACTTGACTGACTTGACCACTTTCAAAGATATAGTCTATATATTGTAGAAATACTGAAAAATGAGTTATGACAAGGATAAGTTCTATTTAATCATGAACGTCTGCACTAAGCTTTCTTCTTTGACGATTCCTTCTATTAAACTCTATTCATCAAATTATGAATAAAGGCACGTCAAGGCAGTCAGAGGGTCCGTATGTAAAAACAGAAGAGAAGCTCTTTACAATTGTTTAAATTACGATCAAAATAAATTACACCCTAAATAAATGTTTAACCAATAATTACTATCCTCCTCCTCCTTCATTTCTTCGCAGTTATGTGTTTCCCTTCATCATAGCTGATCCTAAACAAGCTCATATCTCAAGTACACTGTTGGTTATTACGCTTGTCCAAAAATATTTTACCTTAATTTCATTTTCTTTCAAGTCATCATCTTAAAAACAATTTTCGTTCAGTCATCTAGTATATTTCTGACATTGCTGATTCACTGTTTAAATCGCAATGCTCGTCAGCGAGTACATTGCATGCATGTGTGCATGGCTGGAAGGATGAGCATGAACATGCTTGGCTTGACCAACTGAACTGGAACCACATTCCATGGACGTAACATGACAGAATGTACATCATTACGTTAGCTATTAATGTGGCTTTTATTGCATTACATGACTTTTTCTTTCTGTATGATGAGCTTGTACGTTATACCTTCATCAGTCAGGAAAGATCTGAAAGAAACATGGGTCAAGGTGCTACGGTTTTAGCAAATTTCAATTGATCCACTAGACATATGAGCATTATATTATGATCATCAAACAAATGATGTTTGTTCGCAAAAATCTCCACTGATAATCAAAATGAGATGACCGGTACCAATGTAAAAGTCATAAAAATTATCTAACCAATCGGTTGACATTTTATTGAAGACGGAGTGCAGTGAGAGTTAATGTGATACCGGCGAGGAAGAGCTAGTTGAACTTGATATGAGTTTTGAGCAAACATTTTATTATTATTATTATCCATTGTTGGCTTATCTCCGGTCCACAACGAAGCCTCTTATTCACATCAGTTTAAGCTTTTATCACAGCGAATCATATAGTAATTGACCAACGGGCAGTGATTATACTCACATGTACGTATTTATCCACTTTGATACCTGTATGTATGGCGTGTACTTAAGTTTCTTTTTTATCGTATTATTGTCAATTGTTGTTGTGATGCGTATTATGATGCATCATGAATTCTCAATGAGTGTAGGCATAATTCAATAGCACTAGTTAGTGTAGTCAGTAAATAATAATAATAAAGTTTCATGATGATGATTAATGCGCTCATAAAAATGCATAACGCAATCATACATCTGGGTGAGTGACGTTATATGCAGCATGTTCACGCTATTTACGATGCTTAAATTTTAAAACATGCCCGCTATCATCCTTAAGACTCCCTATATCTCTACCCATTCTTTTCTCCTTTTTCAACTTAACACCCAAAAAAGGAAGCCAGAAGCTGCAAAAGCTTGCCTATTAAATTAAGCATTATAATTTCTTGGAAGTTATTGTGTTGCAGGGTTTATATATGATTAGCATATCATATCAAACAGTATAAACATCAAGAAACAACAATTGATATAATGCAATGCAGATGTAAAAAAAGAAGAACGCTACAAAATGTTCCATTTTATGCGTTCATCAAACCAATTATTTTTGAACATTCAACAAGTAGAAAGAGAAAATCAGGAGAAAACGTGTAAGAAGGAAGTATTGTAATGTATATTATCACTCACTCATTCCCTCGCATTATTTACTCACTTATTATTTTCATTTTTTTTAAAGTACAACAAGTTTCATAACAAGCTAGTGCTTCTAATTTTGTAGGACAGATCATAGGAAGAGCCTTTAAGTGGACGGTGATTATGATAATGTAGTAGATAAAATGATAATGATATTCACGCACTACTTTTACTGGACTTTTGCTCTCTTGCATTTTCCAGAGTTTTCATCCGTGCAGCATTGCATTTTTAAAATAAGTGGAAATGGACAATGAAAATAATGATACCCGTTATTATATAACCGTACGCATGACAAGAAACTATTTTTGTCAGGAGGTGAGGGAGAGGGTGGAGTAACGTTATTACTCATTGAGCTGCATGCGACTACTGGACATCCACATACATGAAAAAACCGTTTTAAGAATCATTATCATGCATAATATTATGTACTTAACCAATTTTAGTTAATTTCCTTTTCTGTCTGGTTATTTATTCACAGGGAGGAACGATCTAATCTACCAGAATGAAAAATACGAAAGCTTCAGCACAGCCAGTAAATATACATTTTCTATCTCCAATGCTCGTAAACTACTAATAATCATGTAATTATTCCGTTTATTGTTGTGAGAATAATTCAAGTGGTCAGCAGTCAACACTCCAAAAAGCAACTTGAATTTACCTGTAGCCATGCTATTCATGAGATACTATATATATGCATAAATGTTACACCATAGCACATGTGACCAACAATTTATATACGTATTAGACTTTATTTAAGGAACTAATACTGAAAAAACAGACTGTGAAAGGTTAAAAAAGCTAAACCTCCCATTTGATCATAAATACTTCATTGAGAGTATTACTCATTTTCTCTTGAGGATTATACATGTACGTACACTAAATATACATTATGCATAGTGCACTTCTTGCAAGCTTTTTAATATATTCCATAAAACAAGTTGTTGCAATAACAGCACGACTCACTACTGTGATGAGCAGGAAAAAACCCTCGTGTAATCGAATGCCACCATCGTCACGGGATCCCACACTTTATTCCCTATTACATCTGACATCCGCTCTTGTTGCTCTATCGTCTCTCGTCTTTTCCCTCACCAGCCATTTTTATCACTGTTATTTTGATGAAATTATTATACAGGGCGCTTATTGCTTTTGTTACAAGAGTTTACTTGCAGCAAACACCACCGCGCACGACAACGCTCTACACAAGAGGAACACTCCTTTGTTTATGCAATTGTATGAGTGGAGTTTCTGGTAGCCACTTTGTTATTGCGTATGTATGCCCTTTGCAACAAATAAAAGTGCATACATTGTTGTTGGACAAATTCATACAAGCTATCAAGTTTCGTGTAAAAATGGAAAAAAAGATAGAAACATCTTCAGCAATTTAATTCTTTCTTGTGCACGCTGCCTGTAGGGAAAAAAGGACACCTGAAGCTGTGTTGCTAAATTGGTTTTCTCCGTGTATTTATTCCACCAGCATGTTATTTCTGGGCTGACAAGACAACTTTTCATCTTTTTTCATGATAAGCCAACATGCTACTGCTGTACCACCGGATCCGTTTTGTTGAAAATTTGCATGATCATGAATGCCCGAAAACGCTTAAAGTTGTAGTAATTGTGCCTGTGGCACTTTACCTTCTTTGCTGATAATGGTAATAATCATAAAAACTGTAATAATAGCCAAGACATCTTTTTACATGTTGCTGATACTCGGTGCTCCCGTGTGTGGGGCTCAGCAGCAGAACAGAATCAGGTTTTCTTTCTTAATTCATCTGCTGCTGATGGTCATTTTCTTCTCATCTTGACCAAAATAACATGCATATCTATTCCTCATGTTTTATGAACTACAAAAATTACAATATGTTCTTTTCTGATGATTTCATGATATGATGCTTCCTTCGAACCATTGCTGACTGACTGATCTGTTGATATTAAGTCAAGTCTATTTACAACATGTGAAGTGGATATTCTTGCATGCATTGAAGCAAGGCTGCGCAATTCAATCAAGTAAAAGATCTCTAACCTTTCCTCCGCATGTTATCCCAATCTTGCGTCCAGGTGAACTAATATTCTTAATTTCCTAACAATCTTTCATAATTGATGTAATGACTTTGATGTACATTGACTTGACCATCAGTTAGTTGGGTTAGATGGGCATCTGGATATATTAAAAAACGTGAGAGTGGACTACACAATTTAAACTAATAAAATTCCCTGAAGGACTCACATTACCAAAACTGAAACCTACTGTCTTCCCAGATCATGACCTTAACATTCACATATTTGACCATAATTGTATGTCATGTGGCGTAATAATAATTGTCGTTACTTAATTGTGGCTAAATATAATGTGCGTGGCGAAAAGCGATTATTTTTTATGTAAATGGTCAATTGTAATTTCTGCAGTAAATGTCCATAATAAGGGCTATTGCATTGATTTTCGACAAGTTTTTCGAATGCTCTCGATCGATTGCAATTACGAGTGAAATATTTCAATAAATTACTATTTAGTATTTGTATTGGATTCAGTGCATGGGATCAAATTATCTATAAAGTCTGTCGTTTGGTGCGGCAGATGATGACGAGACGGTTGAGTGCGGTTGCGGTGTGCTGACGATGTTTTTTTATGCATGCATGCCTTTTGTATTTATATATTTGCTTTGAAAATTATTCACAATTTTGCCACCATAAATATCCTCTTTCTTTCATGATAAGTAAACAGTACAAGATAAGGAGCAAAAAGAGAAATATAATTGTGCTTTAATAATAGTGTTTACTTGTGAGACTGTGTTTCTCTAATTGTAGGGCCCAGCATCTCGTTTATGCAATCAGACACTTTTTATTGCTACCATACTCGCAAATTGAAATTTATCTGCCTTACATTCAATTTCGGAGTCACGAAATATATGTATACTTTCCATTTTTCTCTCATTTAAAACGCATTAGCGTGGCATGCATGCTGAGGATGATGGTAATAACAGATAAGACAACAACCAAGGAACAAACAATGCCACACGGAGAAAATACACACTTTTGTGCATAATATTTCAATAGTACTATTGGTAGATTGCTTTGAGAGACAGCAGTAAACTCTAATAATAACTACTGATCTTCAAATAACTAAACAACACGGCAACATGTCTGGCAGACAAACAGACCCAAACGTTCTGTCATACCGTAATTGCATGCTATCATCAGATCCCATTTTTGCCTATTTTCTCCCTTTCTTCAAAAGAAAACTCAAAATTTGGTGATATCGTAAGTGATATTTAGTGTCAGTTCATCTTTCTCTTTTGGAGAAGACAAGCGTGGAAGAGTAAGTCAGAAGCAATAGAAAAATTATTTTAAATTAGATCAATTTAATAGATAACTATCTTCACCAGCACCACCACCATCGCGTAAAAAGCATACAAGCATTTTCAACAATACAAAATGCTGCAAGATAGGTAGCATGTCATGCACAATAAAATTCAACATTAGATCAACAACAGCAAAAAAGAAACAAACAAAATGTGGAGCGGTGATGGTGGCATTCCAGTTTCTACTGTTTTGATGAATTAACTCTTTCTAGAGCTGTGTTTGCTATGTAGGCTTCTTTCTTTCGTGAGTGCAGTTTCCTTCTGTCAGTCAATCTTGTTTCGTGCTTGCAGAAAAACTCTTGTTATTTGAGAAAAACTGGATATTGGATCATCATTACACGCTATTACAATTAATTAACCAAATTATTTGTTCGTGACTACCACAGCATACACTCTGAACAAGTAGGTCTCCTGTGCGTGGGTTAAAATGAAGGTATTTCTTCAGCAACTGTTTCCATTTTTGATTTCTCTTACTGAAATTTGGCCTGTGTGAAGAAAAACAAATTGTAGAAATTTCGTTTTGTGGTTACTGGTTGCGGTGATCTGAATGGGAAGTAGCTCATTTTACAAACTATCAACACCAATTTATCAGTTAAATGTACCCACGCACGGGCAGCAACCAGGAACATGGGCGTGTAAAGGTACATTCCTAATGTGTGTAGGTAAATTAATAACGGATCTTATGACAGTAGCAAGCAAAAAGACAGTTTCCGGTTAAGCAATGACACTACAATAACGCCTAACTCACATTATTTTTATTTCTGTATTAAAAATTATTCAATCTTTCTATCGATATTCTTTGCCAACGCAAAATTGATTTATAAAAATAATTCTTTGTTGCAAAAGCATTAAAATATTATGATTCAGTTTAGACAAAACTTTGTATCAAAAATTGTTTTTCATAATAATTTAGTGTGACGAAAATAATAAAATCATCAAAGCCGCATGTGTTAAAGTTCTCCTCACTACCACCTTCCTTCATCAGCAGGAGTGCTTCAATTTGGCTCTGCTGAAGTTTTACTGCTGAGATAAAATAACAAAGAAAATGGTAATCAGCTACCTACTAGCTTCTCATACAAGTTAAATGATCACTGCAAACAGATAATGTAGCTATATCAAATAATATTATAAGGCTATCATGTCAATTTATTAGGATTTTTACAAGAGAAGGTTTCATATTAATATCAAAATCATTCAGATGGTCATTAATATCGTTTGTTGTCTGTTTTTCTGATATTTTACATAAATTCAAGCAGCCCAACCATCACCATTTCTAAACTATTACTTTTCACATTTCGTAATCCGGTTTTCCACACCGGGAGTCCATCAAGTTACCTTGTTACGCAGGGACCTTGGAGCCTTTTTTAACACAGCTCTTGAGAATGAGAATATTTTATAGCAAACTTGTGTGATATAATGTTGCCGAGATGAGATGAAGTAATCAAGTTTACCATGTAAAATTTAGGATTGAAAACAACGGAGAATTTAAAACTGAACTGGAAGGGATGGAATCAACATCAAATGACCATTTTAAAAAGGAGATAGGTAATAATCTTATTTTTTGGTCTGACAATGAGTATGTGTGAATGGTATTTTGCAAATAAAATAAAATAAAATCGCATAGCTTCATTCATTTGCTACTACTTAGATTTCAATTATAAAAATATTTATGCAGTAAATTAAGGCCTTCTAATATCATCGTTTAGCTGTAAGCCATTGATTCTATAGCCCTCTTCATAGGTCATGGACAAACCTGAGGAATAACTGAAGAGTAAATTATGAAAAGTGTAGCATTTGGTACGACGTGTGATGTGTCTTAACCCTATAAAATTATGTAATGTTTGGAATTGAGATGCATACTAAGCCAATGTGAACGAGTTTTTCTGCATGACTATTTGCAGGTTGTTACGTCCAAATTAGAAAGAGCCACTAATCAGAGCATCATGTCATCTAATAATAAATATTTATGATGAATTTTTATTCATCGAATATAGTAAGCAGGAAAACAAGGCCTTTTCTCAGTTGTAGTTTTTGTTTTCTTGAGAGTAGAGGGTTAGGGTTTTAAAAATGTTGACAGTGATTATGATTATGATGTATTGAATACCCCTGAAAATAATAATCAACACCAGTCTCCATATTAAGCAATGCCTTAAGTAAAACCCGTAAAACCACTTGATATATGCGTGAAGTGAACTAATCCACAAATTTTAGGACAAACGTTTTCGCCTTTAATATTTGGAATATCCTCTTGAGAGAGTAACAAGCTAGTAAATGGACATTTGAAATATTTGAAATACAAAAATTGCAGCGTTTACAAAATTCCAAAAAACTCCAAACTCATGAATGCCGTATGGTGTGTTGTGAACTACGGTCATGCAAGAGGGTTATTGTTCTACTCAAAAATAGTGGCAAGCAACTACTCTCGTTCACTTTAAGGCCCATTTCATTTTACATGAAGCAGAAATAAAAGTGTTGTAAAACATTTCGGGAAGAAGGAGGAAAGGAAGTGAAAAGAGATTCTTGTTTCTTATCACCTACCAATATCAGCAACCACGCAGCGGTGGCTGTATTACTGATAGTGTTGGTACTTGGTACTCGGTGGTTAAATAGTAGTATAGTCAATTTTTACAAAACCAATAACCTGACCAAGCAATACAACCTTAACAAGATACACTGATCGGTTTCTTTCCCCATCTTAGGATTTGTACAAGTCATAAAAATGTGTAAAATATCTAACCCAGACAATATTCAACAAATATCGATGAAACAGCAATGAATTGTTTTTCCTTTCACTTACATTATCAGCGATAATGCTGATAATGCATACAGTTGTTGTACTTCTGTCAGCAGATACATTTTGCTTTTTCCTTTACTCTAAATTCTTAAGTGTACTCTGACAAAAATGTTTTATATGCTATACCACATCCACACCACACTAACCACCGACAGCAGTGTTGCGTGATATCTTAAACCAAAGCCCTACCCAAATACAATTCAGTTGACAATAATTTTTGCAGTTTTACGAGCGCGGGTTTACCCTTCCTACCATCCTACTCAATTATGAAACTTATACTTGTAATAATATTATGTGCTGCTCGAACTCATGTAAGGTAATCCGAT
Organism: Willowsia nigromaculata; assembly: GCA_034700605.1. Classification (NCBI taxonomy): domain Eukaryota; kingdom Metazoa; phylum Arthropoda; class Collembola; order Entomobryomorpha; family Entomobryidae; genus Willowsia; species Willowsia nigromaculata. The sequence continues at coordinate 26,004 of JAQIXX010000805.1, forward strand.
TCCCTGTCCATATGTCGTTCGAAATGACACGTTTATGCAGTTGGTCGTAGGAAATTCGTACATGCACAATGGAAGTTTATCATCTTCAGGAAGACTCTTGTAAAATGTTAAATATCCTTGTAATTAGAAAGTCAATTGTGCATATCCCTAACTAAACCGTAGATGAGGGGACGGGACGGGATAGACCCGTTTGGGAACTGGAAGAGAGTTTAGGTGCTTGGAAGACAAATTTTATTTGAGGAAAGATTATAGTAATTAGTTGTGGAGTGCTTTATGACCCCTTTGCTACAAGCAGTTTTGTTCATTTTAAAGAAAGTGCATAAAACATATCTTGGGAAAAAATAGTATGTTGTTTGTTCATCCATGACACAAGAAGAAAACCATGAATTTTTCATCTGCCTATTCTTAAATATTATGTAACATTATGAACAAAATAGAATATGAAATACAAAATGCGTTTTTTATATTGGAGTATTTAGTGACCCTCAGAATGTGTAAGCTCTAATCTAGCAATGACAGATTTTTCAGTGTATGCGTGTGAACTTTTAGTGTTTGGGAGGTATCCATTTGGATTGTCAAAAGTCAAAACTATCCAAATGTTTGCTTGTATTAGATCGTAGAATTGATAGCTCAATAACAATAATGTCCATATATTTAGTTTTACTGGATCGTGTCACTAGGATTATCCTCTTGACTTTGACAAGAATTACAAATGACAATGGCATTTTTCAGTTTGCGTGGATAAACACGATATTATAAATGAAAACCATTGTGCTTGCTTCATGTTTGGGCTAAAGATTCATAGCTGCCAATTAGATACATACATTATTCGGTTTTTTTCTCTCGTCATCGTTATGCCACTTAACCTCAGAGGCTGGAGAAAAATGAAGTGTCATTTCAAGAGGTCTTCTATGTCTTTAAGAAACGTTCCGGTGCTAAACTAAGTTGATATTTTATAGCTAATAGTAATAGTCAAGAGTCAAATATGCGAGGTGCGTGGTATGGTGTTTTGCTATGACTGTCATTCCTCAGGTAATGTAACTGAGAAAAACACCTCGTTCAAGTACTTTCAAAGTAGTTTTGAGTCACAAACAAAGAGGAATGCGCCATGTATTTACAAATGTGCATTCTAGATCATGCATTGATTTACAGTTTCTGCTTACTCACATACGTACTACATTGTGATTATCGCTATACACATTTTAGATTTTGCCAAACGCATTGATAATAGAATCAATGAAATTGCGAAGCTTTTAGAGTATAGGTAAGCATAATCATTAGGCGAATTATAAAATGTGTATGTATGGTAAATGAAGCTTTGACTTATAGTATACAAAATAATAATAATTTAATTAGTATTCTTTAAGTGTGCAAGATTGAAACTTTTCAATGTTTGTTTTGTTTCCAGTTTCGGCTTTGATATAATGATTGTTGAAGAAATGAACCAGATCCTACGAACTGTTTTCTGCCTCTCGTATGCATTTGTTTGTTTATGGAAATCGAATTGAAAATGAAAAACCGATCAATATTTATGAAAACATATTCCAGGGATTCCCACAACGAAGGTTACTATTTAATAAAGAAAGTCTTTCAAGCCTCTCGAAGCAGCGGCGAACCAATATCCCGTCAAAGGAAGCAATTAAGCAATCATCATCACTTTGACTAAAAAGCTTTTAAACGAAGCGATAACCTCGTGCTCACGATTAGTTTATACTTTAGATATAACTATGTATGGCCATGTGGACCAAAAAGCTATTAAATTACTTTCTTCACTACACCATATTTTAATGCATACTTTATCATCTCAAAATTGAAATTTGTATACTTTGAAGCATTACTTTACCAAAACAGAACTTCAAAAGGAAATCTACTATACACCACCCTCCACTAATCTTAGAACATCCGCATGTCAACTAAAATATTACACTATAAGAACTAGATGCAAAACAGCGTTTCACTAACCAAACAAAACAGGTAGGTTAAAATGTTTAAAACGCTAACTCAAATTGTATTGTTACTCATGCTTTGAAAAATTCCAATCGCACTTTCAACTTAGATCAACCTCTAAATAACCCACCATATAGTTATGGGCTAGTAGAAGACAAACATTAACTGTGATAGATTAGCACTGGACATCCCTTTAATTAAGCAAACATTTCAATTAGTGCGCATACTCACACAAATACAAGCCTCTAAAATCTCCATAGTCCAAGTTCCAAGCACTCGGTTAACTCGTAAAAGATACGAGCATGTTACGGTAATTTAGAATATTGCTGTGGGATAATGAAAGGAAATAAATTGTACATGTAGCAGTTTACTCACATTATTAACTACCTACCTGCATAAGACAAAAAACCAACAAAGGATTTTCTAAAGCAAAATAATAATACGCTACACGACGAATACCAGTTGACTTTGAAAGAAAAGATGGTTTTAAAAGAGTAGGATTACGAGGTAATAAATATTCCTTAACTACCTGTGCAATAAAAATACAAACGCGCTCCTTCTTCCCACTGAACCAATATGAAATGCGAGTGAGTGAGTAGGTACAATACCGTGATTTTTCACTCTTTCTTAATAACTCTTTTCATTTAAAGAAAAGCAATTTGAACCCCCATTATTAACGGGTTTTCAAAAAATCTTACGCACACAAAAAGTATCCAATAACAAACACTAAAACATGAGGCATGTTACAAACGAATAATCAACAACAGAGACCCAAAAAGTGGCAGCAATATGCTTCGTTGTAATGAAATGAAAAAAGGGATAAAGAGAAGATATAAAAAACACTTTTACTCTTTTCTTCGAGCATCTTATGATCTCATTCTCTTTACTGGGGAATGAGATACACTGAATTCAGTTTTACTGTTAGTCAACTCGAATGTAAGATACAAATCGTTAGCAAAACCTTACTCCTATATGAACTGAAAATTTGGGTCTTTATTTTACACCAGCAGCAAATTAGTATAATTTGTATTTCTGGTATTCTACAGCTTTTAATTAATATGTAGATAATATGTTAGCATAGAATCTTGCTGTAGTGTATTTTGTAGTGAATATGGATATGGACGGAATATATTGTTTCAAAATGAGTTTTTTGGATGAAATTCCATAAAACACATACAATCACACTAAGTACAATGGTTTTCATGTTTTGTTTGTACCTTTTGGCCAGTTAATAGGTAAGGAAGAGTTTGTTTTTGTTGTAATTTTGTGTAAAAATGCTTTATACAACACCAAACCATTGTGTATCTGTCGACTTCCCACAGAGCATTGGCTTTTCAAAGCATGTTGTATACCTCCCGCTTTGTTCCTGTTAGTGCCAATTAAAGCAGTCGTATAAGAATATCTTCATTGTTGAATTTGGTGTTGCCTATAAAGCCTATTTAATAAAATTTACGTAAAACTATTACATTTATTAGCAAATACCTGGTGCAGTCGTAGAGTTATTATTAATATCACAGATCATATATAGATGATAAATAATTTCTCTTAAAAACCCGGAATGAATTAAAGTAATAAAGATAAACGAATCAAAGTTCATTTTTTGTCAGTTTCTGTGCTCCCTGCCTCACTGATGATGATGCTTGAGATTTAAAATGTGTTCAAAAGAAGAATGACGATTTAAAGTAGCCAAATATCAGAAAAACAGTAATCTAATGTGCTTTAGTAGTGTAACATACAGAAATCTCTAGCACTTTCATTATTCTTATCCGGAATTTCTTCAGCATGCACAGTAACCGTAACATTGAATAACTTACTTTGGCTTGAATGGAATGCTAGGTCATGCAAAAATAATAATGTGTTGAAAAAGTTTTGACGTCACAAGTCAAGAGGCGTTACAAATTATTTCTTTCTTTAACAACAGACAAATAAACCTTTTGAGGTTTTACAAATCTCTAAACCTATTTCTTTTTAAACATGGCTCGGAAGATGTCATTATAATTTTGATCCTCCGTCCTTATAGTAATAGAATGGAAATTGTGTAGTGAAGTCAAGTGGCACTGATACCTACATTTAAGCAGCATAATGGAAACTTTTGTGATGGAATCTGTTCCTTCGAAAAAATACACCTTCACTCTATTTTAGAACGACAGTTTCATTGTTAAATATGTATTTCAAGTTTATCAAAATACAAAAATGTTTCTTTTATTTATTTAATCACAAGAAGCATTACAAGAGGTTTTAGAGTGAAGAGTCACTACACAATTGACAATACAGGCTGCTATCCTTTGTGAAAATGGTTCGTACTAATCCACTACTTCTTATAGTAGCGTATTGTGTTTCATGTGTGAGAACATTTGAAGAGTTTATCGTTTTCCAAATTGTTAAACAAGGATAATAAGGTGAGTATTGTTAAGGATGAATAGTTTAAAAATCAAAGGCAGCAGCACAAGACACCTTCTAGTCTAGCACGAAAGATTTAGACATTAAATGGCCTGTAGTAAGGTAGGCACTTACTTTGTGCGTTTGTCAACACTTTTCATAAGTGCTCCTTTCTATGTGGTGATACCAAAAGTTTAAATTTCAGAATTGCAAGGTGTGAAAGTTTTCTCCATGTTTGGAGTTGCGCAATGCTTTCATCTTGGAGAACATTTTAATCATTTCTTTGTATGAAATGAAGCATTTCCAACTATTTATACGATTTTTACTCTTTGTGCTTGTAATATCAAACATTTGCTATTGCCATAAAAGCCCAATAAATTTCATGAAATAATTTATATAATTCTTCCGTTTACAAATCTCATGTTTTGTTCTCATTAAAATATGGTAATATTTTTTCCTTGCTAAAATACTGTATATATGCTTATCTACTTGGGTTTGACTTGGATAAATATTTGTGTACACTGAAAATCATGAGCTTTTAAATAATATATGTAGCCAATTTAAACTGGATAGTTAGCATTTAAGCATAGATGAAGTAGCCCTTCAATTTAAATTCATTATCCCGTAATTCGATCCATTCTTTGTTTAAGTCATCCCATTATCTTCCCATATCGATTTCACGTGTTCTCCTTAAAAATAATTTTTAGACTGCATCTCTGGAAAAAGAAGAAACCCTTTCAAAGATCAAAAGACAAAAGAGACACTAAAAGGGTAACTTTAGACTCTGATTGGAAGTCTTTAAAACTGTTTAAAGCCTTATGAATCACAAAGAAACCTCTTTTGTCTTGTGCATTTTGTGATTTTAAATCTTGTTTGTTTGGACAGGGTAGTATCATTTTTCACGAACAATTTTAAAGATTCAACTGCAGTTTAGAAATCATTATTCAAATTGACCTTTTGGTTTGCTTCATTAAGCCAACTTTAGAAACTCATTTTTATCGTCGTTGCGTAGACGTGAGCTATTTATAATGCTCATTTATTTCATCTGCCTGATTAATCAAAAGATTTTCAAATAGTGTTTTTTTTATTTACACTCATCACGTTTGCTGTGTACACATTGCATTGCGAAGGCAGTAAGGGCTATTACTATTATGAGTTCCGGCCTTCCTGGAGCTAGGTTTTCAGAGTTGGGTTGTATAAGTCTTGTTTTCTCACTCCGTTTTGAGTTTTGAGATAACGTCGATTTTGTATATCGGAATATTCAATTTAATTCTTGGTTTATCAAGCCATCTTTAGAGTTAATTTTCCTTTTCTAAATGTTTGCATTGATTAGGTGCGTAATAATGTATATAGGATCTTTTATGTACAAACCCACGTGAAATTTGAGATGCAGCAACGTTAACTGAGACTATAATAAATCTCTTGTGTTTAGAGAGGAGCTAAAAGTGATTGACTAAACTTAGATACTGTTAGCAAAGACGAGAGAAACATATCCCATAATTAGTTTTAATGAAATGTGATAAAGCGATGTGAACAAAATTTCTTATTTTTACAGCTTCAAATGTACTAGGGAAAGCAGTTGTGGAAAGAGTAAGTACTAAAAATAGTGATTTCAGGAAAGGAAAGGAAAACATTTTCATTTTTTTGTATCTAATTACATTAAAGTAGTCACAAGTTTACAAACCGAAAGATCTATTATTGAAAGTAGGATACTTTTCAATGAGTTCCTGCACAATGTCAGTGCGTATATTTTGTATAAGTATACCAAACCACCAGCTCAACTACCTTGCAAATCGTTCATTTTATATATACATCCATTCCCTTCATGCTCTTTTAAGGAATTGACATGTATTTATGCTTCTTAAAGCATTTTTACATATAAAATAGAACTCAAATTCACACGAGCCAATGGTCAATTTGGTGTTCTATTTCTGGTTCATGGCTCGACTGCCTTTGATCAGAGCAGGTGAAAAGATGCATGCGAATAATTGTATTATTTATGAATATGATACTTTATTGGCAGGTTCATTAAATGATTTGAAATAAACAAGAAACATAGTTGTTGCTACTCTAGCAAACAAATGGAGTGGTTGTTGTTATAAATAAAATTCTTTTGAATTTGAATATTTGATACGATTTGACATGATCTCTTATTCATGACAAGAGCAAGTTATTGTAGCAAGGTTACTACAAAATGCAACTGAGCATGAATATGATATGTTGTCAGTGCGGCACTGTAGGTATGTAGTGATAATGTTTCAACAACTTGCAGTCATCCCGAAAATCATAAAAATACAATTATATTTTTACACGATATTCGTAAGTTGACAGATTTATTTTGACAAATTCTCAGTTACACACATTCTGTCAATTATCAAGTTTCCATTTTGTCCATTTTTGAGTTTGCAATAATATTTGGTTTGTGGAATGCAACGGTAGATAGCAGTTGTGCTAAAACGCTACTCTATCATCTGATGGTTCCTTAAATAAATCCGCACTAGCTGTCGCCATCCAAGAAGAATATTATTACGAAACTGAAATATTATAATATTTGCTAATAAAATGTTTAAATATTTTCTTTACACGCTATGACAGCAGGCAACTTGCTTACACTGACTGATTCTGATTAGGTGTATTTACATGGATTGCATGTCATGCTGCCCGTCATCATCCCAGCATTTATTCCTTAAGTTCTATTACCCATGATCTGTGATGTTGTCTACAATGTCCGAAGAATTTGTTTTCCAAAAGCAAATGAGAAGGAAGAAAATCTTTATACGAATCTTATTTTAAGCGTATTTTACATTACCAGCGGGATAGCAGATAAATCGTGATGTTGTATTTACAAAAAAGTCTTGAGATGCTTCACAAAATAATAAGTTTTTCTTCATTTTTATGCATGTGCGTGCGTATCAAAAATTCCTCAGAGTATAATTGCATGAAATAAAAATCCAGGTAAAGTGACCGGTTCAATTTTAATAGACTACCAATTACACTTGTAAATATATACATTTTAGTAAAAACAATAATTACAGCTAATAACAATTATTGCGTCTGGAAAATTAGAATTCGAATGGATTTTTCAGGATTGAGCATGGTGAGCTTTAAGTTCATATTCCATGAAAATTCTCTGAAGCAAATTTTTACAAAAGTATCGCCGTCGTAGAGAACACAGCTTAGACAATCATAACAATTTTTATGATGAATGAACGTGTTAAGTTTGTACTGTGTTTTATGAACAGAGTCTTGAATACCACTGATACAATCAATTTTCCCTTAGCGAGGTATCAATTTGTGACTTTGTGACAAAGCTAATTATAACTTTGGTAAAACTATACTTACATGGGTATATACCATAGTTCTTTGGACCTTTTCAAATAATATGATTATGACAGAGATTGATGGCATGCATTATAGAACTTGAACAATACTTGTTAGTCTACTATATACAAATAATACATAATCGTTTCGTTTATTATCGAATAACACAATAAAAATACCATTTAGCAGATGCGAGTGATCACTGCCAGCAGCAGTCTATTAACATGTTATTTGCAGTAGCATGTTTTCAATCTTGTTATGATGACAAGACTTTTTCTCCACATAGCTATCGTGGCTGTGTATTACTAAATGGATATCTTTGAACCAAAGCTCAATTACAAAAGACGAGAAGGTGACAATGGCACAATTGAGTTTCTGCTCTATCGTTCGAAATGAACATGTCTTCAAAATTATAGACAATGACATTCAGCGAGTCCTTAAATAATGATCTCGAAAGATTCCTAGAAGGAGACCAATAATATGGCAAAATTGTTGCTACATAAGCATCTGTCCATGCAGCACACTCGCCATTCCATTCAAATCATTCCAACACCGAAAATTTAATTGTGTTGTCCAGAAGTCAAGAGAGTTAATAAATTTTCGATTTATCCATTTACTTTTAGAATAGGTGGGGATGTTTCTGGCCATATACCAACTTCCATTTATTTCATTGTTCGTGCTCACAGCTCATACACTTCACGATGAAAGAAGCTATGCTGGCTGGAGAATAAAGCTGAAGGAGTCAATAAAAATAACAATGATACATAATAACGTCATTGTGAATAGAAAATGGACCTTATAAAAGGGACAAATGAGTGCAAGTGGCCAGCCTCCCAAAGGGACACAAAAATAACAAAAAGAAAAATAAAATCTCTGTTACAAAAACTCAAAGATATTATCCATCACACGGTTCGTTTTCAATTCGTTCCAGGTGTACCTTTCATTGTTGCATTCTTTGCGGATCCCTTTATACTTTCTGTAACAATGTACGTTTGTAGATGCAGCATGACCTTTTGAGGGCTTTTGCTGGTTTCCCTCTTTCAGCTATCAATTTTATAAAGTCAAGTTCAAGTCACCTTTGTTCCGCCTATTTGAAACGATATGCGCCGGAAAAATATGCAATGCTGTACCATTATTCTCTATTTGACATTTTATTTTACGAATGACTGTGTTAATAGAGAGAATTCATCGATTCATCATGAGTTCTTTTGAACGGTTTGTATAGCTCAATGAATTTGGAAGTGAATAAAGTTCCAATGAATCCTGCCCAATGAACCGATAAAATTTTCACAACTAGCTATGTATGACCCTTGAAAATCACCTATTTATTCCTCAAAATAAAATGGCAAGTCTCAACACAAATATCTCATCTCGTGATGAAAACTGCTTTTCCAGCAACCACTTTCTACTACCCATTTTAATGCGTTTGTTGACCAATAGGTGAGCCACATTTTCTAGAGAATCAGTTAAACGGGTTTATATAATTTGGTCAAATATTTGCATGGAAAGCACAAAATCAAGTTGAGCAACTCGAATTTTGCTTAATAACAATAACTATCTTTTACGCGTATCATTTGTTTTAGTTTGATCCGGCAATTTTAATAAATATACGTATACAGCATTGAAAAAATCGCACGCATAGCCAATTCCTCGTAGATTAATAGTTGGGTCTAGCGTTTTATATCAAGCAAATACCATCTTTAAGCAAATTCCTTGATTAGGAGCAGGTGAAAATCTTTATGATGATTTTTTATTTGAGTGTACGCACTAATAACCCGTACGTAACCATTTTTTCTTGCATGAAAAATACAACTGTGAGACGACGGAAAACACATAGTGGAGTGCCTAAGGGTGTGAAGAATTTTTTTGTAAGGAATAAAAAAAAATATCTACAGACCACCCATCACTGTCAACTAAATTATCGTCCTTTTTGCAATAATATGCGGGTATAAATGTAAATATTAAAGACAAAATGTATTATTGCAATATTTTTCAAAAACAAACGCTCAACAAATAAAAGCCAAATAATACGTTGAGTCGTTGTCATAAATGAAACATGAATGCTTGCGTGCCTAAATGGTTGTTTTACAACACGATAGTATTTACCGTCGAATCCCACAAACTGAACCTCTTCCACGAAGATTTCAGCCCACCACTAGGTACCACATCTTTGTCATTTCTGTACCACAATTTGGGAAGCAAAAGAGTGTTTGAAAATTTGCATACGTAAAATATTCCAGTACAAATTTCATGCTAAAAAATAACCTTCTGCTAAATCACCTACAACATTGAGCATCTAACACCTCAAAAATAATTTATTTTTCAATTAGTTGTTACGCTCGCTCTTGCAGCAGCAGGAGATGATCCGTGCGGATAAGAAATGGCTTGGTATAGGCAAAAGAAGAAAGAAAAAGCTATTCAATTCTTATTGCCTTTTGCGTTGTCAATTTCCATCTTAAGACAAAAATAAAATTACGACTTTTCATGAGCTTTGAAAAACACCTTGTTAATCACTGTGTCCGCTGTACAATGCACATATAGACCATAATATTGTATAACTTGAGTTATATTACACCACACGTTACACAGTAACACGAGCAAACTTCAAGTCTCCTTAAACCCAGCCTAGCCGTACATATGCCCAAAGACAAACTCGTGCAGGTTTTGGGCACTTTATAATAATAATTTTATACGGCAAAGACCATAATATTAACCATGCGGTTACGCTACAGCTAAAATCACATACCAAATCCTAACGAGCTGAGGTGTTCCATGCACAGCATGCATTTAGCAAAACCTTTTAAAAGCTGCAGAACAAGCCATACCGCACTTTTGTTCTCTGTTCGTGGCTGTGCCTCATATTCCACTTTTCCACTCCTCCTTTTCCTTTTTCCTCTCAAATGTATTATATGGCAAGTGTCGAGAGTGCCTAAATCCACAGATACAATTCAACACGGCTGAATACTGTCTGACTGCAAGAGGGTGAGCTCTGAGTTACTTAAAAGCAGTCGAGCACTCAGACAGAACAGAAGAGCCAGAAAGAGTGTGAGAGAAGTGAAAAGTGAGTTTACAGACTCATTGGTTAACTGGTCGTTCATTCAGTAAGACATGATCAAAGCAGCGCTGCTGCATCGGCAAGAAAACTTGAGACAAGCAAAATGTGTGAAGCTTCGTTCAAGCTGCATCTTTTTATTACGCACAACTTCAAACAAACTGCGAGTGATCAAAACGCATAACTGTATCCATATGCAAGTGATGATTTGAACGGAACTTTGAAATTATTTTTTGATTGAGTTTCAGCATCAATCTGACAAATAATTATAGTATTTTCAGTGAAGTGAATACTACAGTAAATTATATAAGTAATGGAAAAAAGTGCTGGAATGTTTGCCAGTAATCAAATTGAGACACCTTTGGTGTTAGCAAAATGAACCTTTTCAGATGGAGGGTGCTCTGCTATGAGTTATTCAGAAAGAAGCAGCCAGTTACAACAATAAGCCCAAATAACAAAAAAATTCTGCATTTTGTGATTGTGTCTATCATTGCCCCAGTTAAAGTTAGTATGATGCCTTCAGCTCCGACAACGACTGTGTTACCTCCTCCCCCTGCTACAGCCCTCAGACCGAAAATTGGATTTTCTATTGACTCGATTGTTGGAGGTGAGGGAGGAAGGGACTCCAAAAAGCATCATAACAATAACAACAACAACAACAAAATATCTCAAAATGAGGAGGATTTCAGCAAACTCAGCAAGTCACTCCAAGGATCTCAACAACGTCCATCTTCAGTCAAAAACGAAAGGAATGACGATTCTCCAGCGCCATCCAGCCCTGGAGACACATGCTGCAACTCAAAAGACGACGAGAATTATTCCCGTGACATGAAACCATCCCTTCCAAATCTCCCTTATCCATATCCCCTACACCACGCAAATAACAATGGTATTATTGGAAACCCTGGTTTAATAAGGCCAATTCCGTTTCCACTTCATTCCCAGCAAAGACAACTACCACCACATTTGCTTCATTCTGCTTACATCAATATCAATAACAGTATTTCAAGAGGATGTGATAGTGGCAATAATAATCATGAGAAAGTCATCAGTGATAGCAGTGCAGTGAACAATCGTGTCGCATCATCAACCTCATCAAGAAGTCCTAGTCCAAGTAACGACAGTCGCAAATCACCACTGCCGGATTCCCCACGGTCATCAAGGCCTGGAAGTAGTGCAAGTGCACCTGAAACAACAACTCCTACAGGCGAACTATCATCACCTCATGCAAACGCTCATCATCCGTCAGCTCTCCCCGGAAATTTCCCCCCAAATGCAGTCGGACAGAGACCACCACAAATTTCGCCATCCGGAGTTCCAAATTTTGGTTCGCAAGGTCTACCTCCTCCTTTTGGAGCTTATCCTCCTGGTGTACTTAATTTTGCTGCGGCGGCTGCTGCTGCACATCATCATCACCCGGGAATGCCTCCACCACCATGGGCTCAACCTCCACATCAGCCACATCCTGCGGCAACACATCCGCTTTACCCTTGGCTGTTAGCAAGACAATCAAGGCTTTTTCCGCATCGCTTTGGCCCTGGTAAGAATCCTTGTCTATATTTCAAAATTAGATTTGTCATATTCCCCATTTTCTGTGCTTTTTGTTTTCCATCTCTAAAGTGAAAGTTGAACCATCTCCACATACTTTGGACTTTCAGTCTTGACTTAATTTTGAAATTTTTTAAAAATATATCAGGTCCTGAGCTCTCCGGTTTCCTATTTCAACCGTTTCGAAAGCCCAAGCGCATCCGTACCGCTTTCACTCCAAACCAACTTTTGCGATTGGAGCATGCATTCGAGAAAAATCACTACGTAGTAGGGACGGAAAGAAAGCAACTGGCCAAATCATTGTCGCTGTCTGAAACACAAGTAAGTCCAAATAGACTCTAAAGTCTAAACTACATTTGCATCTTACAATAAAGACCACAAGCAAGCGGGTGCAACTAACTGTGTTTTTGAAATGATGATATATTTATGTTTACGTTTTTTTTATTGTTTTTTAAAGGTAAAAGTTTGGTTTCAGGTAAGAAGTTTTTTGGGTTTTTGAACATTTAATGATAATTGTTTAATTGCAACAAATAAATAATTAATGAGTTGTGTTTAAAAAAAAACAGAACAGAAGAACAAAACACAAGAGAACCGAACAGGAGGAGCAGTCGGAAAAGAAATACGGTAACAACAGCTCACGCTCAGATCTCCCATCGTCCGGTTCAAATCTGTCGTCTTCAGCCACCTCTGCAGACTCGACAAGAAATTACTCAGAGGGTATGAGCGATGACGAGGAGGAAATAGTGATGGATGAAGAATACTCAGACGAAGAAGAAATGGCTGCTTTGCATCACAACTTCCACAGAACGTAAGGAATGAGCATCATCAGTTATAAATTTAGAGTGGGGAATCGTTGAGAATGTTGCTCTCTCCATGAAAGTTACTCATTAAAATTACATCATGTTTCACACACCTTAATTTTATTGACACAATAAGTACATACAATATTAAAGATTTTCCCGATTCCCAAAATTACGTGAAAATATTGTGTTGGGAGGGTCCTGCTATATCCAATGAATGATGATTGTATTTTGTAACTTATTAGTATAGGCGACATTGTAATTTTGATGTCATGCAATATGTTTGTGTTGACAAACAGTTTTGAAAAGTATTATTAAACCCAGTACATAACTATGTAAATCTCTATTAGTGTTAGTTAACCGATTTAATGAGTAGACTGTTTCCAAAACTTTAAAGCGTATAATTTATTGAACTTTGTGTATGATACCGAATCACAGACATATTAAAGTAAAACCGCAGAGAGAAGTTTTAAATATTCAAAACCCTCATTTCTAATGCCGCATCCTGTTTATTGTCATAACTTGAAGATATGGGCATATTGCTAGCTTAAACGCATATTTCATTCTTTAGGATTTGTTATGTTTTTTACCTCACGTTGCAGGTTGCAACCCTCCTCATTTTTATGCTTTTATACTGATAATGAAAGTGGAAGGGGGATCTTGAACTCCTCCTATTTATTGGTACTTTGGTCTCCTTCTCCTGTTCCATACTTACTTCTATTGTAACATACATGCATATCAGAATTCAGACAGAAGCCATTTTCTGTCACATATAAAACATGGACAATCTTATCCGATGAATCTGAAATACGCTACGCTTTTCTCCATACATGTTGACACAAAATTAAATGAAATGGATAGGAGACCATTCACTCCTTATGCATCTTTATCAATCTTATAAAAAAATTTACTTAAAACTTTACTTGAAAAGGAAAATTCTCCCATGCAAAGTGAAGCTCAAGCTTACTTGATGTTTGACTCGAGAATGTTGTTGCGGAATTCTCTCTAATTTGTTGCATCGTTGTTGCATTGAATCTGTTGTTATTCCGCCTGTGAGTGAAAAATAATTTTGCATATTATTTATATGCAGATATATTATACACTTCACATCTTAAACTTCCGTATATGTCGTCTTCATACCAATTAATGACAATACAATAGCGCATAACAACTTAATCTGTACAGCTTGAGCAAATGAAATTGTCTTTCTTGTTTTTGCTGGAATCCAAAGAACATTTGCTTCAATTCAAACATGAAAAAGGATAGTGCAGTGCAGTTGCAGTGTGCAATTTAATTTAATGAGACACGAGTAATGTTTCCCTTTTTCTTTAAAACATCCCCTTTCATTCCGCTTTCTATGTCGGATTTTTTTCTTCGTTAACATAATAAGGTTTGCAATGAATTTTCCCGTAATTGTTAGTGAATTTATGGTATGGTAAACCTATGAGCCTGATTTTTGTGGCATTGTTTGCATTGCATTAAAATGCAAAGCATTTTTAGCAGATTTTACCAAGAAATGAGAATCACGATCTTTTTCCAGTTAAAATAGTAGGAACAAAAAACCTGATTCGATAAGGATGTTAATTCATTTCATTATTTTAACCGATCAAAACTGTAAATCAACTTAAATTACTTGAGCATCTTGCTAACTGACGGATAATGCATTTTTTCATCATTATAAAATTTTACTTGTACCCAATACAATTCAATCTTAAAAATACATGAAGTTCATGGCTTTGAGATATTAGTAGGTGTCATTCTAAGACTGCTGATGTTTAATCCAATCAACAGCGTAATCTCTAGAAGCAAATCCTTTATGAAAATAATATGAACTTACGGAATCACCCTCTCGTCTCACTCTTTACAACTTGAGGTTCTGTCTTGCCGGTTTTGCTCACTTTTGCTGAACCGAATAAAATGGCTTACGATGCCCTGCCGATGTCAGCTACAGCGAATAGCCATTCATTACTGCAAACGATAATTACTACATCATTACATGAGTACGTGCTTTGTCTGGTGGTGGATCACACAGTCAGGTGTGTATGGAAGATAATTTTTTATGACCCTGTCATTTATATCTTATACAAGCCACGCATACATTTTTTCGCCTCTCGCTCTTTTTCTTGTTGAACTAGCAAATACTTTTATGTCTTTCCTTTCCCCGTATTCATTTCACACAGATTATTTTAATAATGACTAGCATACTTGCACCATCAAACCTCTCTCTACTTGTGCTGCTGCTTGTTGATCCACTTGTAAATTTTAATGTAGCAAGTTAGTTTCTGGAATACGTAATTGTAAAAATATACACATACACATATAAACTGGATTGCCGTCTACATTAAATACAAACTTTGTATTCTGAATTCATGATTACCAACTGAAGAGATACCAGCTAAATATATTATTATGAGCTCAGGATTTACTACAAGATGTCGATTATCTCAGACCAACAGACCATGAGACATTTGGCAACGTTTCTTGCAGCTTTAAGATTTCACACTCAAGTACTATTTTGAGAAAACTGATACCATTGATAGTCAACAAAATCATTATGCTTTCTAAGGATCAAAATAAAATACACTAATGAAATAAATTAGCCCTAAAAAGCCCTCCTCCTCAAATCAATTTTCCGTAAAGTTTCTACATGAAATGAAACAACTTGTTATCTCTTGTTGGTTTCCACCTTATAAAACAATAGAAAATTTTGTTATTGAATGACAATGCATATTAAGTACCAGGTTTTGTATTTTCATATCAGGTTATCATAATGATCTCTCCAGGTTGTCAATGCTGTAAAAATCAGGAGCACAGGACTAAAGAGTTAAACGTTTTTATGTCCCTGTTATGGCACGACGTGATTCCAAGTTGATATTTAAACGCAAACTGTGAAGAATATAAAAATAAAACATACATTAACTGTATCAGCTTGACTGCTGCCAGAATGGAAAATCAGGTGCAAGCAGAGCTCATGAATCCTGCTCTCATGCAATTTCTAAATATACAAATAATAATGGAGTTTTGTCGAGTGCAAGCGCTTTTTGACAAAGTATCAGTTTACTACTTCAAGCCAACAACTGTTCTTATTGCAACCAACAAACAACTAAGGCGCTGCAGGAAGTCTCCTTGCTCTGGATTATTCATTCCTGTGTCAAAAATGTGTGCATGCATTGGCGACTTGTGTACTGGTTACTGCAAATATTATTATAAAAGGTAAAGATGCTTTTAGCCACATTCTTCTCATTCGTCAAGTTTTTTTTTACCAGGTAAGGCAAGATTAAATCAAACTAAAACCAACTTTTAATAATAACCATTACATAGTGTGGTAGGATATAATGTGCAAATGAACAGGAAAATACCCACAATTATGTTTATTAACTTGATTTTGAAAGCTGATCTTCACAAAACATGATTATCAAAAAGTGACAATGATTTCATCACTTTAAATTTTAACAAGATTTAGTTACTTTCATCAATTTGTAAAGAAAAACATCGATTTTATTTGTTTCTCGCTTTCACTTCAGCATTCATCGTGCATTTCTGTTCATGCAACAAAATTTCTTTTCCTCCAATAATCCACGTTAACAGTGTTTACCAAACATACTGTCATTTTATGCTGCATAGCCACCGCCTCCATTCCTAATAAGTACAGTAGACATAAATATTAGGTAAGCATTTGTTCGTACACTTGGTAGACAGTTTTACAGAAATACCACTTGCATTATGCATTCCGACACACAAGTGACCTTGACTTTTTCTCCTCCCCTCCTTCACTTATAGCACACAACCCATGATGATAGAATCATAAAAGTCTCATAAAAATTATCCCATCAAAATTCCTTCACGACATACAAACACACACACAGTGAGTAAAGGACTCGGACTGCACTCTCCGCGGACACTTTTACTACAAGATGTTCCGTATGTGGTTTCGTCTCAAGCACCCAGGAGGTAGTAGCTATACATGTATCCGTCAGTCTCCACTCAAAGACGTTATGCAATAAGTGTTATTGTTTTAAGCAGAAAAGAAGCTTATAGAAACGTTCATTTTTACGAGGAGGACATTGATTTGCGTAATACTTAAAATTATGATACCAGTTTTGTCTTATGGTTTACAGCTTGTCATTGCACGCACCAACCACCATACACACATATTATTATTAAACTGGTCTTTTTTGCTTGCAGAAAGCAACGCCTGTCTGGAAATAATGATATGCAGTGATGGTGGTATGAATGGTAAGATGGTTGAATAGAGCGTTATATAGTGTGTCTGTTGTTTCATTTCCACTTAAATTTGTTGTAGAATAATAATAAAAGACAGAAGGAAGCTTGTTGAAGAGAGAATAAACCATTGAGAAACACCATTCTTCTAAATATTCGTAAATACATTCATAAATTCTCGTATGAACCCATCCACAAATGCACGGTGGTAGATGAAGTCAAAATAAAAAGAAAGAAGCGCATTATTTCCCGAGTAAAATGGCAAAGTGCTACGTACATTATTGGCCTGTCGCGTCCAGCAGTAATCCTTTGTTTATTACCTTTGGCAATAAATTATTACCTGATTGGTATTCATGCACACTTGCCACTGTATTCAATCGTTTTTTCTCTTTCTTGTATGTCATTATGCGTGTTATGAAGTTTAAAAAAATCTTCACTGGAGGGACTATTATCATTATGTGTTTTAACACATAAGAGTATACTAGGAGCTATGATACTATGAGGCTCATATCATCCGCAAAAACAGCCTTCACAATGGTATTACCATCCCGTTTCACGAAAGAGCGAGATGAGTTGTTGGCTGCTCAAACAAAAGCGCAACCCAAATCTCCATCTTCGCTAACAAGAACACGCTATTGTTCATATTTCATTACAATATTTATGCATTCAGATGGTAAGGTGATCCATTTAGTTCTAAAACAGATTGATTTCCAATTAATGGGGGTATTGCGAGGTGACAATGAAATATTGCTACATCGAGCTAATTGACAATAACTATGGGTCTCCCAAAAGTAGGAAGTGCTTTGAAACAAAAATGCAAAGACTAGACACAGAACTATGCATGCCAATTACAAGTATTCGAGGAAGCATTTGCATAACATTTAACTGGAAATAACCGAATTACGATTTGTTGGTAGCGAGAAGAGTAAAATAGATAAGTATATTGTTTATTCATTTAGGGCTGATTTGGAAAACAGATCGATTTGACATGTAGTTAGTTACAAAGCTGTGTGGAAAGAAAATGAAATATAAATATGATGATTAGTAACAACACATTTAAGGTAAATATTAAAAGAGTGCGTCTGATATAGATAAAACAGAAAATGCATGTTGCAAGCCAGTCCAGTTATTTGGTGTAATATATCACATTCAGGGCGAAACACAAAATAATGTGAGGCTTGTTAAAAATATGGGCATTCTCTTTAAAAGAAAATGAGAGATGGGAAGTAGAGATAGAGTGAAGAGGTTGGAGGAACGCTTGTTGACTGCTTGGCACACACACACAATACACATGGGTATCAGTGTCCAAATTATAATGGATGAGTTGTTGCTTCTTATGATGGAAATTATGAAAAGAAGAGAGAGATAAAGAAATGTTGATGAAAAAACGAGGTTATTATGTATGAAGGGTGGATAGTCAAAAAAAGATAGAAATCAGATTTGATGCGATGATACAAAACGAGGAAAAGAAAACTACATAATATTATATTGTATGCATGCATACACCATGGTGGAATGAGTACATCACTAGAATAGAGTTCTAGGAGGAATACCATACTACACATTATTAACAATGCTGAAATATTGCACTTTTCACTGTTTTCAAGTTCCAGAAGAAAATAAACCGGTTTCCCACCCTGCTCCACATCCAGATATTATTACGTATAAATTAAGGCACCTTAAGCAAAGGTAGAAAAGAGAAACTCTTGAGAGTTGCTTAAATTACGATCAAAATAAATTATACCCTAAATAAATGTTTAGCTAATAATTATTTACTCCTCCTCCTTTTTTAGTCTCAACGAGATGCTTTCCTTACGTGTGGAATACAAAATGAATTGTAGATTGTAGTTCATGGTTCATGCCCATATCATAGTTTATCAACTATATATAAAGTGCATACGTTCATATTTCATATTCTTTGCGCGTCCTTCATCGGTCCATCCCGGTGATTGACTTTGAGAGACGTTTCAACAATGTTTAGTGTCGAAAAATGTCTTATTTCGAAATTTATTGTTATAAACTTGCCGTTTGTAGTTTTCTATGTCACTGAAGCATCTACACAATAAAAGCTTGCAAAATCATAGGGTTTTCCGTGTACATGATATACAAATGTGTGACTTTAAACCACAAATACAGCGATTCGGTTATTATTTTGGAAGCTTCACTAAATGAAATTCCCTTTCGTTCATCAATGGAATTGTTCAAGGCGTTAAGAGATTTCTTCTCTATGCAAAAAAATTTCTTACAAAATTATTACACAGTATTCATGAATAAGTACATTTCCACCTTTCTTCCACTCAATTAGTAGAGAGCAGGCAAGGTGAAAATGCCATCAATAATTTAAAGTGAAAGGTAAGAGAATGTGTGCATCATCAAAATCATCACTATGACCGAGTGCTTTCTGTTAACCACATCTTATTATCGCTGTGTATTAATAAAATATTATATGGAAAAGGCGTGCGTAATTTGAAATAATCTTGTAAGACTGCTTCTTTCATTACTTTCGTCTATGGAATACATATGAAGGAAGAGAGGGATGCAAGTCCACTACTACTTATTTGTAAACTATTATTTTACGAGATAACAAGCACCATTCCACATTCATAAAATGCATGCTTTGAAAGGAGCTCATAAATAAATAGCTAAGTGGATATGATTATGAAGATGATGATAATAATAATGATGCAACAGATAAAATGATAATAGTATTCAGCAGCCGGTTCCATTGCATACTGCCTTCACACACACACAAGACAACACGCTCAGTCCACTCACTTATCATCTTTCTTTCTGTACTGACTTATTAACTTGCGATTGCAAAAAGCAAGTTATTCAGAATGTTCGCGGTGTCTGTCCGTCCGTCCGTCTGTCCGTCCGTCTGTCCGTCCGTTTGCACGATAACTCTTGAACGGAAGCAAATTTTCAAATTCTGATTTTTGCAACGTGTTACTGAGCACCTTAGCTTGGATGAGTTCGAAGATGG
>JAQIXX010000806.1:0-46219 GCA_034700605.1 Willowsia nigromaculata
GACATGCGTACTTTGCTGTGACATATTTTTTAGTACGTATCTAATGGAAATTTGTCACACACAAGACTCTTGCAAGAAGTCTTGGGAGGTCTTGTTTGCAAACCCTAATAATAATACACAAGTAGGCCATTTACAGAATGCAAATTCTCATTAAACCCATGAATAACTAAATACCAGGTTTATGTATATTAGTTAACCGTTCAGTAATGAAACTTTTAATTTTTATAATTATTACACGACCCCAAAATTTTCTCTGTAATAGCTTTTATAAATGCAGGGGTGAATGATCTATGTATCTGATCTTTCACAACCTGTCCGTCTATACTTTTGTTTAATTTTTATGTATTCTGTAGGAAAAACTAGTTACCTAATAATCGATGCATTAGAGCTCATTTGGGAATCTTTAACTATCGCTTGTTAATCCTAACCAAATGACTATGCAAAGAATCCCACCCAGTGGCTATCTAATTATTTCTATTGAAGGTATAGGATTTTCTTAATATTCTGTACATTAAAGCCCATCTAATACATCTAATAATTTGTGCGTTGTGTACATATCATTAAGATATCAACGGGTAGTAACATCTTATGCTTTTGTTAAAGATAATGTAGTAAAATGAATCTTTTGTGACACTATATACTCTACGTCACCAGTTTCTCAAGTTGAAGCGTTTTACCATTTAAAGCAAAAAATGTTCGCACAGTTGGTTGTCGCTTGTCTACATCATTGCCTTTGGCAGTAGCAGCAGTAGGCTATTCTTAATAAAAATTTGAGCTCTTGTCCACACACATTCATCATGATGAAAAATAATTGGATTAAGAAAGGATGATGAAATGTTGTGTCATCATGCTTGTCCTCTCAGCATCTTTTGCCTCGTTTGTCCAATTCATAAGATACTGTCATAGACGATGAGTATCCTTAGACTTTTCTTTAGTAAAATTTGTAGCAGAAACATGTAATTTGACAACGATCTATGAACTACTGTTAGTAGGAGACTCTAAAGGTATACATTAGTATGTATATTTATGTAGAAATGAGTCACTAGTCATGCAGTCATCTCAAAAGCCATTAAGATGTCCTACTTTTGTGTTGGTGACACTGAAGGCTGAAAAGTTGACCAAGCAATTGGTGGGTAAAAATAGGTAGTATTAGTCTCAACTTTGTGGGGTCACAAAGAAAGTTTACGAGTTCTTTATATTTATCTTATCCTAGTTTTACTGCGTTGTGGACTTGATGCGCATGAAGTTTTTTCTTGATTTGATGTGACAAGAACAACAAGGAAATAAATAAGAGGATGAAATCATAAATATGTTGCTTAATTTTCCAAGTTACCTTCTGCTACCTAACTTTTGCCATACAAAAGATCAAAACATTGACATCCAGTGTTTTGACGGTACGGTATGGTGACTTGATCAGTGGTCGGCTCATCATTTTGGAAACAAATGAAACGATAGAGTGATTCATGCATTCATAAATTGATGTCAAGTTCTTCTCTTGTATGCTAGAATTTCATGTTTTTGCGGGTCTACTATTAAGAGTCCGCATGAATTATGTTTTTACGATAATACTGTCAAACGTAAATGACAGTGGAGGTTCGTCTGTTGAACAGAAGTATGCAAATTGGTTACCTGAGATGTGATGATTTCATCTTGCAGTGATTTCATGCAGCAAAGCAGACAGGTAGGTAGGGAATGTAGACTGGCACTGGCACCAATACGTACAAATAAAAAGATAAATATATACGAAAGAAAGGTTAAGTCTATGATTTTGGTAAAGATTCATATTTGAATCAAATATCGAATGATGACTGACAGTATTTGAGTCTATTTGATCATTTTATGTGATGAGGAAAGGTGCAATCCAACTTGAGGTACTACGTATGCATCGACGTTCTCAAAACTAGTCGTCTCCAATTATCTTGTGAAGAAAGTAAAACT
The DNA here is from genome assembly GCA_034700605.1 of Willowsia nigromaculata. Classification (NCBI taxonomy): domain Eukaryota; kingdom Metazoa; phylum Arthropoda; class Collembola; order Entomobryomorpha; family Entomobryidae; genus Willowsia; species Willowsia nigromaculata. Next base: position 1,939 of record JAQIXX010000806.1, read on the forward strand.
GTCGTGGGCGGATTTTTTAAAAATGTTTTTTCTCAATTCGAGGTTGTTACTCCACTATTTTTATATCAACACAATTATATACATTTACAAGACATGTTCGGGGTAAAAAACCAAAAGGATGTAAGTGATGCGCTTCATGATGGCGAGAAAAAATCTTGCTTTCATTATCATTTCTTTGAAAAAAGTTTATTAGTGCCATCCTCCATGTCACTATGAAGTACTATCCATGCACAAAGTGAATACAAACCCTTTCCTCACCTTGCAACCGACCGTGGTGAGAAAATGCATGGGCGTTCACAAAAATAATCCCAGCTCTTCTTCTCAGGAGTAGTTCAAAAGGTAGACGGCAGCTCTGCTACCTCTGCAACAACATGATCATCTTTCAATGTTTCCAGTTGCAGAAATATGTACACTCATTTCTTTATGCTTTGCATGTCTGCTCAAAGAGGTCTTTAAATTATAATCCACTCATATAAAAATCTTACAGTTTAAAGATCAGTTGGATACCTGTTTTTGTTTAGCTTACTCCTCGCTGTCAAAGAGAAACTAGATGTGTGATGTGTGGTGAATGACTTTAATAGATTAAACGTTTTTACATAACATAAAATCATGCTTTCCCATATCACCCTCATCATATTTTACATTCAAGAAATGATAAAACCATCATTATTATTATTGCTATTATCTTGAGCGTTTTTGTATCACGAATTTTATTTAAACGGATAGGGAGAAAAATAAAAATCACCGAAACCAAAAACCCTGCCCATTTTTCGTCTCCTGTTTGAGACTTTAAATAATAACATGCTGTTTTGTGATGATAACATGCCAATCTCATGCAATAGAAAAGTTTCAGAGTTTGTTAGCATGTCACAGTGAGCACTCCACAGTAATCTATGTGTCCAAGAGGAGTGTTATACAAAAGAAGATTGTACAGTGGAAAATATCCTTCAAGGAGGCATCATCATCATCATCAAATTATAATAAAAAGGATTGGGATATTGCTTGGAGGCAACATTACATCTGGAGATATGATACAAGATAAAAGAAACACATCTATCATCTTAATACAAATGAATAATATTAGTCGATCATATTTTTACATTATTGAAAGGTGGATTACAAGTTGTGTTCATCCATTAAGAATCGTTACACGAGACGGGTGAGCCACTTCAAGATTATTACCATTATCACCGTCATCATTGACGGATGGTCAGTCTCTTTTTATTTCCAACCTTCATCTCTGTTAAAGCTGCAATAACAACATCACCACCACCATCACAGAATTTAACTGCAGAGTTATAAAAAAGGATATATTGGAAAACCAAGGTGGGCTCTGTGATCCTTATAAACCGCTGTTCGACTCATGGTCAAAAAATCTTTATACGCATCTTGAGTTACAAACGACATATGACATGCAATTTTTGAACCTTTTGATACACTGACTGGTTTTTAAGAAGATATATAAGAAGTAGTCGTCATATTGTCGTCGAAAGATTTACTAGCCTAGTTAAAACAAACAAGATGCATTTCATGTGAGTATTCCATTTAGATTGGACAATCAAGTCAGTACAGAAATATTTAGGTTGGTTGTTGTTGGTTTGGTTCTCCTATCACATCCATCAAACACACTGATTTTTTAAACACTCATTCATAAACAGTGTTTGCGTTTACAAGTTGCTTATAATATATCATGCTCACTGCTACCATGTACCTGTTCTGAACTTGTTCTTGTCATTCAATTGGAAAGTTTCAGTTGTCTGTTGGACGTTGTTGTATCAAGTGGGAGACAGCTAGTGGTAACGCCACTCCAAAGTCAACTATATCTCTACTCGCCTGCTTGAATTTCTTGATTTTTCCAGTGGTTGTGTTCCTGTGGTGCATAAGAATTATAGCATAGTTGGCCACTTCAACTTTTATTTAATCAATTAAATTCCATTTTAATTAGTGTCTATTGTGGGGTTTTGCTCGGTTTGTATTTATAAGTACCCTCTGTCTACACTAGACAGAGGCACGAGTGGCGACTTGTCATTTGGATCTGTGTCTCATTTTGTACACAATACATAATAATTACCATCACAATCCACCATCTATCCCTTTTTGCCTGCCAATTAATGTATTCATAAGCAATAATCATAAAAAGGTGTGCAGAGATTTGTGTGGGTTTGTCTCGTATGACATCATTTTGAAGAATAGACGTTGTATATTTAGTATGGCAGCTCACATAGCTATGGAGCAACTTTTGTCAGCTTGCTAACTAATATTTGACTGTCGTAAGTAAGTCACGTTTAGACTCACAGAACCCCCGCCACCACCAGCCTACGGGCAACATTTTCATTCACTTATACCTCTACTTTACTACTACCAAACGGCAATTGTAGCATAGTTTACACAGATTTATTTGCAAATTTGCCTTCACATTATTGAAAGACTCTTCTTCCCGTGAAGGGAAACAAAATAAAATGCCAAGTAAAGGCAATTAATCTAAAAATCATACCAATTATGGCAAATGGTTTAAATGGCTGATGGTCACGGTCAGTGGTTGTAAAATTAAAAGTGTTTCTTTGAGTTATGCCTGTAATGCACGAATGCATATTATGGATGGACCAATGGACGTAGTCAACTCGTGCTATATATCATAACACTGCTCCTCGTTATTTATTATTTGGAAGGTTGAGTGAAAATATTAAGTGCGCTTGCTAGCGTGATGATTGTATAAAATAAAAAGTGAATGACAGAGAGAAGGAATCAGTTAGGTACTATTAAAAAGGCCTCATCAATTGAACTAAAAGTACTTCTTTAAAAAGCGAGGAAGATGAAAGGCGATTACACCCCTTTACATTCAATTGAACTCCACGATTATCACAGAATTTAATTTAAATCAATAAACAGCACGACTTACTGGTGTGGTGTTATCATCTTGACTTTTCAATTATATTAGTTCTATAATATGACGATAAGTGCTAATCGGTCTACTCTTTGATGTTGATACTATTGAGTATATTGGAAAAATATTCCCTGATGTCATCAACTGAGATTGTAAGGAAAGACTGCATTCTCGTTGGATCATCAATACTCATGAAAGCCAAAAAGAAGTCGCCGCCGCTACCACCACGAAAATACAATCTTTTAAGAAAGAAGCCGACACACCATCATGCTTGCGATTATTATTTGTACTTGTTAGTAATTTAAAGTAAAAAATGGCAACAAAAAAGAGTATTTTCAAGGATCATCTTATAATATTGTTTTGTTTCTCATCCATATAATACGACATGTCATTTAATTAATGTACATGTTTTTTTGATAATGATGATGACTATGATGACTCGTCATTTTCAGCAGCAGATTTGCCATTAGTGTTCAAGAGCTTCAAGAGTGAACAATGAAATTGACTTTTGGTACATTTAAGTAGTACAGTGGTGAATAGTTTCCAGTTAGAAGTTACAACTGTCCAACTTTTTATATATTTCTTTACTGAAGGCAATGGTGTGAATAAAATTGGTTTAACTTGTTCTTGCGTGCAAGTTTTGTAGGAAACAAAGCATTACGGTAAAGTGTATGTGTGCTACTGCCGCGTGCCAGCCGTCATCTCTCTATTTGGCTGTTGTCATATTTTTGTATGGATTGGAATAAAGACTATTAACTCAGAAAAACATGGGAAAAACTGATCATATATAAAGATTCAGTTGCTGCCAGTCATTCAGTGAGTGAAGGAGCAAAATAATAATGATCTTTATTATCGTCACTGTCATGAATTGGACTCATCATCATGCAAGTCGTTTTTTATGAATGTGTGGTATAACAGTTTCTCTTAAGTTTGCTCAGCTAAACTCACAAAAAAATAGTTTGCTGTTGATGCTAGCTGATGATAACAATTAGAACGCGAGGATGGGAATGGCATTATCTGTTGCTCATTGCCTGCAAGCCAGCAGGAGAAGAGGATCACGCAACTAAAAAATTGTGTCCTACCCAGACTTTATTGTGTGCTTCTAAAATAAAAATATGCACAAAGCGCATTAAGATGAGACGTTATTGTGTTTGAATCCACATGTGCAAATAATATTATTATGGTATTGTAAAAATTGTGCTGACTAGTTGTAACTGTACTGCAGATTGTGCAGATGCGTGCTACAGGCATTTTTTAGCATGAAAAGGTGAGCAACGACCACCAACCAAAAGCTGACACAAGACGTTATGTGAAATATTTTTGTGGCATCATCTAGCTTAACAATTTTTATGTATGGAGTGAGCAGTAAAATTTGTGTTTTCCAGAGTCGGACAAATTCTATACGAATGTTAATACATTTATAGCTGAATTAATACGAGACACTCACGCACATCATCCTGATTATCACAAAAACACGTTATTGCTCTCACCTCCATTATGTACAATCCTATAATCTTTGACTACATGTAGAAATCTTTATAGCTCTGCACAAAAATATACAGAAAAGAATACTACGAAAGGTGAAAAAATGAAGGATAAAATTCTCACCATCTTTATTTGAGATTGCAATACAAAAGTATAAATACATATATCATCAAGCCACACAACAACAAGTCTTACAAGTTTTACTTCTTTCAACGTGTATACATTGTTCTTGTTTTTTTTACATCTGGGTTGGTAAGAAATCGCAAAGGAGGAGTAGCGAGGTCTCTTCTCATACCGTGCGTGGCATACTATTATCCGTGAACATTTCGTCGACTCTGATCCTGAAAGAAAAAGGAAAGGAGAAAAACGGTCGTTTAGCAGAGACTACTACTATCTATTTCTACACACGGACTTGAACATAGTGGTTGAGTTTTTTGTGCGAAAAAAATAACATTCATTGGGAAAGCACGGAGAACACATACACTCATACTTTGTTGGATTTTTCGTTCTGCAGCAGAGAGTTTCCATTACCACTACCACAGTTTTAGTTTGTACCTCAACTAGTCACATTTCACAGCAAAATGCTGCTGCTCGCAAAGGTTTCGCGAAGAAACTCGCATATATACCACACTACCAAGCTTATGGCACAAACAAGAAGGGGAAAAGTGTAAGCAGAGTGTAATATTAAAACAAGCAGGGAACAAACCGGCAGGCAGGCAGTAGTCAGTCATCATTCTATTTTTTCCCTGCCATTCAGAAGTATCTCGCTGCTCCTGCTGGTACAGTTTACTTTGTTCCATTCCATTCTTTTACCACATGAAAAACTTTTTCCTCCACTTACAATTCTATTTCATCACCGGCAAAAACTGTTTCTTTATACATACAACTCCTACGACAAACAGGGGTGCTCTGACAAAGTTTTGATCTATTTTTTTCTGGATGTGCTACTAAAACTAATGCCTACATACTCACAAATGTTATTATTAGCCTGGAAAAAACACATGGGAAATCCAATAATTTCACAAGTTTTCAATAAGTGTTCCATCATTTAAACTGGAACCATGTGTAAAGTTAAAGTTTCTAAGATAATCACTATCATCAAGCACACAATAAGGAAAAGTACAGAGTCGCATGAGTCGCATCTTCTTAGGCACCACCGCATTTTCTCGAAGAGGTTACTGATAAATCCTGCTGGTGCCATATCTGTGATATAATTGTGCATTGTGTGTTTATTTTGTGTAGTAAATAATGGTGTCTGTCGCCTGTGTGCAATGCAAGTGTATAAAGTAGAAACAGGACCTTTTTCTTCGACATTGTATCATCTTTTTGGTGATAGTGATAATACCTACTGCGCACAACATAATGTTGAGGTACACAAAATGAAGAACAGAGCTACAAGATCATTACTATTATTGTTATTGCCAAAAGCAAATAAAAGGTAATTGTAATGGGCACAACGACAGGCGAGCCTCTGTGTGTTACATGTACATTTTGTGCTAAATTTATATAGCCATACGATTTTAGTGTGTATTGAAAACACGTTATATTGCGGTTTCACATACCTACCAGAAGTCCGACAAAAAACCAACGAAGTTAACCGAAGAAGAAGCGGCATCAAGCAACAATGAAAATAGAACTGCATAACTGCCCTTGGCTAAATTCGCAACAAAGCCAGTCAAGTGCGTCTCTTTCACCTTGTCCACTGGTATCTGCTTACAAGATGGGATTGCATTAAGAGTAAATTGAAAAGGCAAAATTAAGAAAAATCAAGTTGTTATTTTTTTTAGTTTTCCACTTGGTGCTCTTTCTGTAACTTGTATACGATTTAATAACACAGTGCAAGTGATGCTGAGTTCCACTTTTTAATTGCTGATTGAAACCTGTCCATTAGGGCAAACCTACACTGTTTTTATAGTGCTGCTCGCTTTGGATCGCTTAAAAAATGAATCCACAAATCGTTTCATCAAGTTTGCGTGAGTCAGTGGCCACTGGCAATGCCTCCCATTCCCATCAAAAACGCATTATCAATAGCAATACATTAACCTATCGCTTCTGCTCCTCCTGTAAACGGACAGGAATAGAAATAAAAACTATTATTTGTTGATGAATATATCACACGCATATATGCCTGTCAAGATAAACTATTACAATTATTTGCTTTGGGCATTGTTGGCCTTGGAGCTTTCAGCTATCACAAACACACTAATTGTTTAGTTCTTCGTTTAATGATGATGATTGGGTTTCTTATTTGAGTGTTATTATTATCAAAAAGAAACTGAACAACTTTTGGATAATAAAAAGAGGAATAAAATTTGACTACAGTATAATATTTTTTGTTCGAGACCTTGATCATAGTTATCATGCTGTGAATATTGTGATACTAAAATGAAGAGCAAGGGCGTACATACAAAAATAATGTTTTGGAATTTTGGATAGATCCCACTATTTGGCTCATTACACGTATGTACACATGTAAACTGTCGCGTAAAATTTGTCTCGCATGGAAAGAAAATTTACTCTCGTATCACACGCATTTTACAGAGAAAAAACCACATAATGAACGTTGACAGATTAAGTTACTCGAAGTGAAAGAACAAGGAAATTCAGTAGAGAAAAAAGGTAGAAAATGGAATTAAGTGCGTGTCTCCTATTATGAAATGCGAAATGTTTCCGACACGAGATATCCTGTTGGGAAGTCCATAATAAGACTTTATGTAATTATATATGGTGTATTGGCTCCGTTTCAAGAAACGACTATATAAGAAGATGCAGCAAGAAATGTGAAAACATTATCTCACTATTACCACCAGCAATGCAGTAGTAGTAGCAAAAGTACTCCAACAACAACATCTTCTTCCCAAAAACAACAGCAAAACTTCTTTTACAATGCGATAATAAAATACCTACATTGCACACGTCCAAAGGAATTCTTGGCTTGAATTCTCGAAAATATAGCCGCACACAAATGATGACGGTCTTTTTGCGAAAACATCTTTTGTTACAAGACTAAAACCAAAAACCATTGTTTTTATATTCAAGGTTACAGGGTACATTAATCAAATTATGTGCACTATTTCTCTTGTGTGTGATCTCCTACATTTGAATTGAAAATTCCAATTACACTACTCGAAAATTGAGATCGTGCTTTGAAACTGTAATTTAGATGTACTAAGCATAATGTATCGTGACCACGAAAACGGTAGTGTTGGTGGAGGTGGTGGTAGCGGAAACCACTATCCTCATCACTCCCATCTGCTTAATAATCATCATAGTCAACACAATAATCTCTCCCATCTTGTCCCGTCGCATCCCTACCCCCAATCTCATCACAACAATACAAAAGCTTTGTCAAGTGGAGCGAGTAATGGGGCTGGTCCCCTACCAGTTCTCCCGGCTCATAAGTCACATCCCCGTTTAATTGAGCCAAGTTTGTCCCGTTGGACAGCTAATCCTGTTTCATTACCTCCTCGAATATCTCCTTCAACAGCGGTGGCAGCATCAACGAGCTCGCCGTTTTCCTCCACTGCCACCGCTTCAGGAGGAATCTTGGGTCCATCAAGAATTCCCTCCCAAGTGCCAACAGTTCCTCAAAGAAATAATAATTGTGTCAGTGATAATTGGGTTGATTTGGAGGAGCTTTATCGATGGCTTCAAGAGCTGGAAGATACAAAGATTGAAGAAATCAGTGATGAGGATCACAGTTTTGGTAAGATAAGTCTGGAAAAGTGACTTTGATGATGATGACTCTAGTTAGTTTTCTAGCAGAAGTGTAATAAAAAAAATCTGAAGGACTCTTAAAACACTTCTAGTGGATATTTTTTAGTTTCTTCCACGTCTTAAAATGTATGAGAAGGTCTTAATAAAAAAACTGCTTTGATTGCTGTGTTGGGAATAGTTATTATCCCCATTCGTTTTCATGAATCAGAGTATCTACTATAATAATACTTCTATGCCTTGTGGCATGAGCATAGTTAATAGCAAGTAGTTTCGTACTGTGTAATTTGAGATGAAGAGAAGCAAAAGCAAGGCCATTTTATAGAGACCAAGCTTAATAGTTCCCTTTCCGTCTTCATGTTGATGATGATGATAATTTATGTATGCCTGGGCACTAGCTCTTCTTCCTTTTTCCTTTTGGTTGGAAATCCAATTTAAGTAGTTAATCTAGGACCACGTGAAACCTTTATGTGCCACTAATCTCATTGTCATTGGGAAGGAAGGCGACTGCTTCTACTTCTTTGGGAGATTACGAGCATCCCACGACTAGTGCACGCTTCCACTATTACTGCGCATAATATACCTACCTACAACATCACTTTTTTAAATCTTGAAAGTCAGACAATGAACATACGCCAAGATTTCTCCCTTCTCCGATTGGGCAATTGTACTCGCATGCAAACATTAATAGTGGAGGAAATTGAATAATTTTCCTTGAATTTTTTCCGTCATTTCCATTCTTGTAACTTCCTCATGCATTTTGAAACGGAAATGCTACGCAAAACTCCAGAGTTTATTAAAATCTCTTGGTGGAGAAAGTGATGGTGTGTTAGTTGAGAGTTTCTCTTTAGTCTTCAGATCATCAGCACAATGTAATCCCTAAATACTTGATATGAAATCCGCTTATTACGGAATACAACGTAATGAGATCTCGTTTCGTAAAGTATAGTATAAAAAAGCGAACTTCCACTCTCCTATTTCGTCTCCATCGCTTGTTCGGCGTGTTCCCAACAAGTCATTGAGATCTTTAGGAAGTTATGTGAAAGTAGAGAAGTTTTCCATATAATGCACAGGTGCATCTAATTTAGGATGAACTTGTTTCGCAAACCTGAGTACCGTATATTATAAAACTTTGTAAAGCTAACTGTATTACAATTACTCGAGCTTTCCCTCGAAATTATAAATTAAATGAAAGATTGTTGACGATAATTTACTCTTTTTTTTTAGTTTTTCTACTTCATTAAATTTCACTCTTTTGTTGAGTTTGTGAAAATAATATTTCGCAGAGCACGAACAATTCATTATTTTCTTGCTGTTCCACCTCCGCGTGAAAAGTTTTTGTTCTATGAATTCTTCGAAAACAGGCATCATACAACACAACTATCGTTTCCATTAATCTCATTAATATTTTAATCAGCTCAAAAGTATTGTTTTTCAATAGAAGTTCCGCTTCGTTGCGTGTTTGCTAATAGATGTTTTAGTTCTTCCTTGGAAAGAACCTTCCTCTCAATCTGCCGTTACGATAGAACAGGATGTTCTGCGAAAACTAGGTGGGATGCTGGTGCTGTTAAAAGTTATCTTTGAGTAAAATCCACACATGAGTAGAGAAATATTATTGCTAAATGAATACCTCTTCCTATTGCCCAACTTGTTAAGCGTAGCACCACAGCTATAACGGTGGTTGGTATGATTGTGTGGGCATTCTTTCCTCAAGGTAAAATGATATCGTGTGTAGACGTGTAGACTAGTACATTAGCTCCTATTGTATAAACTGGAACGTGGAGTTTTTTTACAGGAAGTTTGAATTTAATATTACATTAGAATGGAAAAAAGTTAGGGTCGGTTGACGATACAAGTTTTCATGCAATTTCTTGTCTAAGCATAGATGGACTGGATGAATACCATTATTATTACGTAATGAAACCATTGTATGCCTTTACCCTAGTTTCATGGAATGAAAAAGTCAGCACTTTTGGAATAAAGTGGATGGACGCTGTAGAAAATCTTTCGTCCTTAAAGACGTTGCAGCTGGAAAGTTGCATTAAAAACTGGATATTGCTTCTTTCTCATTGTGTCCGCACGTACAAAAAGTTAGACAAGATATTATTTCCTTTCTATTCACATGAGCAACGATGACAAAAGCTTCCTCAGAGTCCACTACTTGTATTGGAAGCTCTTCTCTGTATCATACATCGTCTTGTCGTCCACTTGTGTATTCATGACACAACAACCAAACTAATAATGGACGGATAAAAACTTCTGATTTCAAACAGATGAAAGATAATATGAAGGTTTACAGTAACCTATAAAAATGTAGCTTCACTTTTTGTGAAATGGTTTTTTTGCAATTACGTACTTACCTACAATATTTTTTATCCATCAGTATTTTTTATCACATATGCTTTTAAATAACCCTTGTCAACTTGATACTGTTTTTAGCAGAATGCACTCACAAAATTGTAAAAATGTGAAGAAAAGGCAATATACAGTCGTATGAGCTGTTGTATCTAGGCTGTTGAAAGGAGATCTGAAATGGCATTGTCCTACTTTTGTGCTACAAATGAAAGTTTTTGTTCGCTTTCTTGGGAATGAATTACATTTTCACTTTTTCCTACTATATGCAATGAATATTGAACTGAATTCCAAATGTGAGCCCACATACTGCCTGTTTCGGAGTGTAGTTGAAAAGTGATACTTGAAGTGCACACTAGGCTATTGTTCCTTTTGTTTGTGTGCCTAATACTATGATGCCATGTCATTTTCCGTAGACTATCAACTATATAAAGTAGTAGTAGCAAAGTTAGTTTTAATAAATATACATGTATGCACGTGAAGGTGAAAACGAAAAGCGGTGTTTTCCGTGGAACCAGAACCGTCGACCGTGTATTGCAAGCTACATCAAGCATAATGCCTGTGATACGTTTATCCATATCCAACATCCGAAGAAATGTTATATGGCAAAATTTGCACCTTTATCTGGCTGAAAAGTAAATTTTTCTGAATGTTTTCCGATGTCCATGTACGTTTCATACATTATGTATCATTTCACTTTCATTTAAAAGGATCTATTCAGTAACTTTCTCTTTCTTGGAAGAAAAGAGAGAAAGTAGACAAGACAATTATGCTTCCATTCATCCCTTTGTTTTGTGTCGTGCCTCCGTACCTTATTGTGCTTGAAAAAGACAGACTGAATATTCTGATTTGCAAACTTGCCAGTGTCACATATCCAACATTTTATAAAAAACGGAGGACGAAAGGTGTGACAGTTCCTACAACATGCCATATAAAAGGTTGCTTGAAATAAATGATTCAGCTCGGGTCGGGGCATACAAACAGAAGAAATGGAAGAGATAACAGGCTCACAAAATATTATGGCAGGCAGGACTCGAAAAGGGTGAAAACGAGCGTGTATTCGTCTGCATTCCAAGAGACTGAATGAAATAAATTGTGATTGGTGAATAATTTATCAATATGTAAAAAATAGGTGAATATATTGGAAGCAAGATCAAAAGGATTGTTGTCAATTTCACTCATTATTTACAGTCAGGAATTTTTTACCAAGTACATACTTACTTTGAAAAGGCATCTCATGCAAATCATTCTTTACACTTTATTCTCATCTCAAGGTTCTTCTTTGAAATAAAAGAGATGTTATGAAACAGACTGAAGTATCAATAACAAGAGGAACATTGCTTTTATCCTTTATGCGCTAACAAATTATGGAATGTGTAAAAATGACACTGAAAATCATTACTTTTTCTATGAAATGGATACTTAAAAGTAAAAGCTTGTAAAAAATTTCAATAACAAATTTTGTATCGATCAAACATACGAAGGTGGAAAGGGTTTTATGGTAGAAAACTCATTTCGTCATGATTAAATGATCCACTACGTAGCTCATCTCGAGTAATGTAATCACAAACAACAAAAGAATCTCTCGTGTTCCTTTTTCCAGCTTTTATTGACCTGGTCGTGAGGATAATGTATGATTCCATTATTGGAGAATTTGATAAGGACGCCATGAATGCTGAGACATTATACATCTCCATTTTACATTTTACCTATCTCTAGAAATAAAATTTTCCGAGCATGAAAGGTTGTAATGAAGTTATGTATGTTTGTACCTATTCCCTAATGTCCCGTTATGCTCCAGTGCGTTTCGTACGAACACAACGTTTCTATTGTCATATGTCTGACATTCCAACCAATTTTCTCATGCTCGTTCGATGGTTCGATGAATGCAATATTTTTTGCTAAGTCACTGTCTCTATAGTCTATAGGTCTATAGTCTAATCTATTTGAATCTCGCAAGCACAAAGTCAACATTTTTTTGTGTACATAATAACACAATCTCAAAAGTCACGGGTATGAATCTCATTTTATGCATGTTTCTTGGAGGCGGGTGACTGGAAACATGCTTTGCGCTTCTCCCATTCTCCCTATCTAGGCATAACTCTCTTAAATATTCTTCAGGGGAGGACATTTGTTTGGTTCTAGTTTGCAAAGACAAATACAATGATTCGATGCATAATAACAACAAAAGTATACAATACAGTCTCGTCCTGTGAAGAGTTAAAGTAACATTTAGAAAATATGTGTATTCTCTCAGTTCATTTTACTAAAAGTATACTTTGAAGTACATACATAAAGAGAATCAAAGATTTACCTTAAGCTTTTTTCAACAATCCATGCAAAATAAGGTCAATGTGAACATGCATTATGGCTATATTGTCAAATCTCTATGTAAGTTTAAAACAAGGTAGAAAATATGTTGGCAAAATATGCCTTCTAAAACCATGTAATTCTCTACTATGCATGGAAAAATATTCAACCATGTGGATGCAACATCCAGATCGTAGAACATTCGGAATCGTGCTCGTTTTCTCATCCCCGTAAAATTTTATAACTTGGAGCATCGTAGAGAGTAAAAGATCTTTTATCCAAGCTCATAAATCCTAAACAATATGGTTGGATGCAACGAGGTCTGAAATCCTTAAAAGCTTTATTAAGTATATACCTATACTATAGGTACGAAGTTCTTTGTAGTGTGGGTTCCATTATTTTAACGAAAAAAACATGCCATCATCTTCTCTATTACAAAGGCGTTTCATATAATAACTTTTGGAATCTGTAAGATGACAATAAAAACTGTCGAAAAACGTAAATTTTTGTTTGATCATGAAAAATTTCCATTGAAGAATAAACAGTTTTAATGAACTAGATTGGGACACGAGAAATTGTGATGATGATGATGAATTCTGGAGAACCGTTTTGTAGGAGGGCGAGACTGTCTGTAGTCTGTACTATCTGGAAGTGAAGGGAACTAATAACACCTTGTCTAAATAATGTGTACTTTTGTGACTTGACTTTCACCAAGTTGTATGTATTTTGTTCTTTTCGCTATAAATTTGCATGTTTGAGCATCTATCATACCAGGTCAAGTGGCGAGGAAAATATGTGGAGAGAAAGAAAAAGGGAGAAATAGTGCGGAAATAGTTGTCTCCTCCCTTCTCTCATCTCATCTTTCTGCTTCTCGTTATAAATCATCAGATATGATTGTCTCCGTATTGGAACTGGGAGCTTTTGTTAGACACTTCAATTGCAATGTAGAATTATGTTCGTGGAACGATAATGACTACATACATATAGCTTTGAAATGAACAGCAAAAAGGCATGAACGCACAATATGTATAGACGATTATTGGTACAATTCGGGGAAACGCTTTTATCATTCGCAGTGAACTAAATTATTAGTTGAATGATTTGGTCCATTTGTTGGAATGCTTCAGTAGACGATATCCCATCATGCTCCAAGTAATTCTCTCTCTATAATATATATTATGTTAGTTAACCATTTCTTTTTTTCTGCCAATTTCAGGTGATATCACACAGAAGGGATATGAAAAGAAACGCTCTCGGATTTTGGCACCCTATATTCCGAAACAAGCTCTTGGTAAGTTATTTTATACTTTACCACGAAGTCGTGGGATTTCAAAAATAGTGCGGGAAAACCTTGAGATACATAATTTCCCCCGAAAACTCTTACACTTAATTAAATTTAGTTTCGCCAATAACAATATTTTCTCAGTATGCTCTCAGTGCCTATGTTCCATGTGTGTTCGTGGAACGAAAACTGTGTGCTTTCACTAATATATTTTTGCAATACTGCTTAAAACACCATTTTCATTTTAAGATGATCATGTAATCAATAACAGTTCTTCCTCTGACATTGCAAATTTTTGACAAGAAAATAAATGGGGAAAGCTTGCTTTTGCATGTAATAGAGGGAAACGTGCGTAGCTAAAAGCAAAATGAATATTTTATGCTGACAATGACGGGAAGTGGTAATGCTTAAATAATAAATGAAAATGTCAGCTTGGATATCTGTAAGCTAGTACAACTCCAGCTTCTTTTCATTAGAATTGGTGAAACATAATATGTCCTGGGAACTTCTTATCTCTTCGCTTTATGGAAGCTGACGGTTTAAATGGAATAAGGATTTGTATGAAGGGAATCAAAAAATAATCATCAGCTAAGTACATTGTCCTACTTTATATTTTTCAGCTCCAAAGTCAAATGAAGGATCAGCAAGTCCTAGCACGAGAGCCAAAAGACGACAACACAGACGACTTACCAGAAATGAAAGCAGATACCACTCAGGTGTGTACACTCACTTTGTATATATGCGTGTGCCTGTAATTATGTGCTTTTATCCGTTTGATTTATAAAGTACAAAGCTACGTAGTAGTAGTAAAAGCGATTTTATTTAGCTTGTGATTTTGATCATAACAGTTTCTTAGCCTGTCCAGACAGACAGACGGTGAAATGGCACTTTGTCACTTTCGCAATTATTTAAATACGAACCGTGACAAACAGACAACGCCCACACGTGCAATTACATAGTTGACTACAAGCTTTCTATAATAAATGCATGCATGCTGTTTGTCACAACCAAATTGAATGGCTGTTTGCAAATCACACCCTGTATTTATTTAGCTTGCTTCCAGTAATTTGTGTACGAATAACCACTTGCTCTTTTCTTTCTAACTTTGAGTAAGTGTACGCCACACAATGTAACAGCATTAATGGAGACAGAAGTCAAACCAGTTAAGGCGTTGTGTTGCGTAGGTTTACTTTTTGGATGAATGATTTGACCAAAAGAGTTTCCACGCTGTGATATTTCAAGAGTTAGGTAAACAGCCAGACTTAAAGGCGTTAATGTGGACACAGGGTAATGTGGAGGTGCGCACAATGTCCCACCAAATGTCAAAGAACTAGCTTGTAAATAGGTAAATTATTCAATGAATTCCTCCGATTGAGTTGTTTCTTCGTTAAACGCTTTTCTCCATTTTATCAAATGATCTACGCTCATTCACATTTTATCCAATTCTTTCAACTGTCAGGAGTGCTGATATGTTTAATGGCCCAACCCTTTTATCTCAAAAGAAAACGCTTGTCAACGCTGTCATTTTCGTGGAGGCTTGTTAAAACATCTTATGTGTGTGAACATTAGCGCTAAATAACAAATATGCAGGTGCGGAGACAAACGGATGATGTATTTGCATGCTGCAGTCATGCCTCCTTTCGTTTTTTTTCTTTTTTGAATCTGTGAACCAAAGAAAATGAAAGCTGTTCTATAATAAGAACATTGAAGCAAACACGCTCCGATTCATTCACAAAACGGACCATTTGAGTTGCCTGCATTTTACTTCGTTTCCTCTGGTAAAACTGTTTTGTCACGTTTTGGTGAAATAAGCAGCACATACTTTCCTTGTGCATGTTACTGTTCTTGTCTCTGGGTGAATCTTTATGGAACAGTTGTTGTCTCTTGATTTACGATCTTCTCTAGTTTGTCATCGTGTGCAAACCCGTATGTACTGTGCTCATTGGATAGAAATCTGAAAAGAAAAGAACTCCAACTCTTGCAACTAAAAATATAGCTTTGTCTTTGTCACTGGAGTATTGCTGCAATATTTTACACACTAATCAAAATGCTATATACTATTACTAACCCATAATTTTAGTTTGTTTGCTCTCATTATCTAAATGAATTTGCTTTAATTTAGACTGTGCTCATGAGTATGCTAATGTTGATAAACAAAATTTTAAATTACTACAGAGGTTCGTCAGGAAGCTGTGCAACAAGCTTTGGCTGCAATGCAGAACCGACCCAAGCCATCGCTTCCAATGCCAAGCAAAAGAACATCAGTCATGGGAAGAGCACCTGATCATACTCAGCATGATTCGGGTAAATTACATTTCTACCATTCCTAGCTAATGGCTTTGTGTAAAATAAGTGGTAGTAGTAAATAGTAAACTAGTGTCCATGAAGTAAATGATATCATTGTCCTTAGTCATAATAAATTTTATCCGCAAGTATACAAGAACATAATGTGATTTATCGCATACTGAACCAGTGGCTTTCTTTAACAGAAAATTTTGTGATCATAAACTTATTTAATTGCTTCTTAGTTTACTTTGACCTATTTAATATAAAGTAAGATTCATCATCCCACATGTCATGTTACGACGAGAAGACTTAATTTCGCAAATTGCCTCTGTAAGCTCCGTTGCATCTCTCTGCTTGTGTGGACAAATTGTAGGTAGAAAAGGAGCTTCATGTGTAAGTCATTAAAGTCAATATATAGTCATCATTTGCGGTCTCCACTGAATATGAATGAATCTCTGTGGGCTCAAACTCTCCTTTCGCCGATACCTCAAAATCGTACCTATTTACATGCATAGCTCATAATTCTCCTACAACCATTACTTCACGAAATGCACACCTGCTTGCACTCCATATCTTCAATGATGCTCTATAGTGCTTGGGACAAAACAACTATTTACACATGCAATACATGAACATCATTTTCTAGGAAATGATGCATTATATCACTCTATGGTGGTTTACCATGTGTTGGACTACGTTCTTCTTTGATGCATCATCATAATCGTTATCAACGGAATTTCAGTCATCAAAACAAATGCAATGCTACATTTGTTCGTCTGAGGACTCAGATCATCATTGTATCCGACACAAATGACATCATCGTTTGGATGAATGTGGTATCTGGCTGCATAGTCTTTACCTTGCAAATGATCATCATTGTTGTTATTGTAAGAAACATAATAGAAAAACTGGATATGCACATCATGTTAGCATAAGACTGTATTCGAATCCGCACTAGTAATATGGCATGCTGATGGTGGTGACCATGATGCCCTTCATTTGGGTTTCTGCACTACTCTTACTACTCTAACAAATTGTGTGAGAGAATGAGTTGACTTGAGAGTACAAGGAAACTAATAAAATTGTTCTTCGTATCTTTGTAGTAAATATAATGATCATCATTACTCGGGAAGTTTTACTCTGACTATCTGCCTGCATAAACAAACATTTCCGTTCCACTCTGACTGTGTTCCATAAGATGCTATTGTGCAGTATATAATATTGTCATAAAAAACATTTAATCCAACCTAGTTTAACGTGATAATATTGGCACTCTATACGTGCATCTGTGTGTTAGTGGTAAAACTTGAGTTGTAGCCATTCAGTATTCAGTGTTTGTGGTATGCAACAAAACAAACAGGATAGCATCTTTTCACATGCTGGTGCTTTTGGATACGCTGATAAAGGGAATCAAATTGCATGGGTGAATATTTTGAAATTATTTGAAACATTAATATTGAAAAGTTTGCATATTAAAATAATTAATGTTGCTGACAGGCATTGATAAACTTTTACAACATATTTTCAGCAGCAAAATTATATTTCTAATTAATTATACACAGGTACTTAAATGTTTCTGGTGTGCCTGTTATAATCACTTCCGACGGTGTTAATTAAACCGATTATCTGCATCTTAAGATGACTAAAAATAGGAAAGTTTTTTCTTTCTTCATTGTAGTGCTTGTAAAAACAGCAAAGTATTCACCAAAGCTGGAGAAAGTCTATCAAAGGATTTTTAGTCACTTTATTCATTAAAATTTATGTATGTATTGAAGCGAATTGTAAGCTACTCCATCATCTTTACGGTAGCTGCATAACGTGCACTGTAGCTTTACTGACAGCAGGTCAATTATTCTTCATCAAGAACTCGTGCCAGGATGTATAGCATCTCCGTTTCTACTCTTTACCGTTTCTGTAATGAATGGGGTGTGATGGTCACGTTGACGCTGACATGCAAGTCTGCAGGAACTTTTCTCACGCATGGCTAACTACCTGGCACAGCTCTTTACTTCGGTTTCGCTAAATAAAGGAAAAATACTGTGTGGTTTTCCTTTTTGTCTGTATAACAGACTGGAAACTGGCGATATAAAAAATTGAAGTTACACTTCCGGATCATTTGTACAATCAATTGGATAAAACGAATTGTTCCATGACCATGGACCGACAATACATTTACTACCTTTTCGTTATTTGCTTGAGTGTACGTTTGCACAGGCTACCAGTCACTAAAGCTTCTTTCTGAGAATTACATTGACTCAAGTTAAAAGGAAATTAATAATAATTGTTTGTATCACAAACTCCCACTTTGATGACTCGTTTTAGTTAAGATCAAACGATCAAAGTCGGCAATCGGTGAAGTACAAATTATCAAGTGGCCGAGGGAAAATTTAATTAGAGTCTGTGCCATGCTTCTGTGATCACTTGTCCTGATTTATGTATTACCCCATTCAGTGATTAAATTCCGATCTAACCTTGTGATGATAGTGTGATTGGGTATCGACTATCTAATAATGTGATGTATATGCAGTAATATTCAAGATAACATGTTTATAGCGAAGTATGAGCTAGTTCAGGTCAACAGAATACTCGAGCATCACAGTGACAGAATTATTTTTTCGTATCAATCTATGCAACCAAATATCCATAATATGAAAAGTGCATTTGTGCAAATACAATATATTATAGGTATATTTTTTAATCTGCGATTTTATTTACGATGATGACAATATTTTCATAGTAAAAAATTCAATTTTTATATCTTTATCGTTTATAACTATTAACTATCTTGTTTGGTATTTTGACCTCGTGTCGTGTCTCTGCATGAATCAAAAGCAATAAACCATACATGTTTGTTGCTTGTTTGTTGTACAGATTTTTACGGTTGAAGGACTAAGTTGTGACTACAACATTCAATTTGAGTAACGCAATATCTAATACCATTCAGAATAAGATTTGCTAACAATAAGTGATCTCCATTGTAATGTGTCATTTCTGTAAATCAAGTTAATAACAATAAGGATTTATGCTACTCTCTGAAATAGAGCAACAAACGATGATAGTTAATAAAAACGGACGAAATATTTTCTGGTCTTTCCATTTCTACTTAATCCAAAGTAAGATGTGATGTCCAATGTTGTGATGTGTGTAATCTTTTGAAATTCTAATAGGATTGATTGGTTTCAAATGGACAAATATGATTTCATCATAATTAGCCCGATATGGCAGACAACAAGTCATTAAAGTGTAATGCTCTTAGCTCGAATATCAACGTGGCCGTAATGCCTTTGGGAAAATACTGAAACATGGAAAGGGTCGTATCAATTGTCCTTGTTAGCGAGCAATTGATCGCAAAATCTATTAGCGTGTGTGGCAAAGCAAAATAGATTCTTGAGCAAAGGTTTGCATGGCTCAGAATGTTGACCTACGAGAGAGATCAAAGTGTTTTACACATTTTACAACATCGTGCCCAGACCTGTCTCGCGTCTTATTTTATGTCGCCATCATCATCGAAATTCTACTATGCACAAAGAACGTAAAATATTTCTGATCAGTTCAATTTTATCATTATTGGTTGTACCTACCAATAAGTAGTGTGAAAGATTGGAATGACATGATATGAGGATATAATACATAGGGAATGGGATTTATTGGTTGACTTTGTGTATGCATATACTTTGCGTGTTACATTGATTCTGCAATGTAGAAATGATTTTCCGCATTGCATTTCATGCTTCACATGAAATCTCGCATTACATTCATATGGGTTTGGTCATTATTTTGCGATCTACAGGAAAACTAGAGAGAGAAACGCTAAGGTAGCAGCAAGAAGCTGACACAAGTCAAAGAATATTGCGTTCCAACTAAAATATGTGTATCAGAAAATGACCATATTTTACTATAAGTATATCCTGTGTGCATAATCTCATATTGTCGGTTGACCTGTTGGTATTTATTTATTACAATTCTCCGTCAAACCAGCAGAGACATGTTTGTTTATTGGCAGATAATGGTTTCTCTGGACGAACTGGTATATTTTGAAAGGAATAGAGGATAATATGATGATGGTGATAAAAGGATAAAACCTTTTAGATTGCTGTCGCCACATGATGTTGTAAGTCGTCATTCATCTTTACGATGCACACAGCCACACGCTGTCGTCGTCTCCTCCAACAACGTATGCATTTTGTGTGCAATATAAGTGTAAAGTGTAGGTTGATTTTGAAGAGGTAATCCTTTTCCTCTCTAGTAAGTACAATATCACATTGTCGCACACATGCAAGCCAAAAGACATTTGTGGATAGGATTACAATGGTGGTACATTGTTGTGTGGTTATGTGTGTAAGATCGGCAAAGCTCAACTTTTGAATAGAAAAACAGGTAATTTGAAACCAGAATCTATTTTTGTATTCATTCTTACGGAAAGTTGTACTTAGCTGTAGCTACAACTTATGGAAACATTTCGGAATGAGAAAAGTGCATAGATATATTTTTTAATGAAAAGTGTGCTTTGTATTACATTACAATCACAAAAAGGAGACACAAAAATGGTAATCAATAGTGCTCCAGTACAATTTTTCATGTCGACTTGGCCTCATGTACCAGACATGACGGGCAAAGATTTTCTGTGTCAATAGTGAAACTATTTATTCATAGATTATGTCCCATTATTTGGCTGATAAATGGACACTTTAATAAATTGCTAATTGTAGTTGGTGATCTTCTGTCATTTCCAGATATAATTTACAAATGATCAGTAAGCTTTTATTAGTGCATAGTGAGTGCTGTGTGGTCAAGTACAGTGGAAAGTGGCAAAATGAAAGTGACATGATTTTTAAACACTAGCTAGTGGAATAATTTTCGCGTAAAGTTATTTTCTTATGGTAAGTGTATAATAGCATTTTTGGCAGTTGTTGCATGTACCATCTTTCATGTTCTGTATACGCCATCAATACCATCATATTTTTCAGTCTTCATCACCTTACGTATTACTATTACGACAACAGGTTTTGGGTGACTCTCTTCTTTCAAACGAAACTACATCATCATCGTCATTTTCAAAATCGTTTTACGCTACACGTGCAAAGATTGAAAATATTTTGCTATAAACGATTTTTTACAACGTGCTGTGTGCTATTGTTTGCAGTTGCAATGCTATATTGTGATAATAATATGTGTGCCATAGTGCCATGCAATGAATGGGTGTGGGTATATCAGTCAGTACTTACAGTGTGCCACCGGATAAGATAAGAGACTGTTTTTTCTGCTACTGACTTCTGTGAATTGCATTACAGTGATTGTTTTGTACAATCAACTGAATCATTTTCATTCTCGGATTTTGTTTATATAAGTGTAAGTCTGAATGAGACAAACTACAAAATGTTGACAGTCAA
The DNA here is from genome assembly GCA_034700605.1 of Willowsia nigromaculata. Lineage (NCBI taxonomy): Eukaryota > Metazoa > Arthropoda > Collembola > Entomobryomorpha > Entomobryidae > Willowsia > Willowsia nigromaculata. The sequence goes on from JAQIXX010000806.1 coordinate 23,642, forward strand.
GTTTCTCTCGTACACAATGTTTTTCTATGCAAAATCATAATTTTTTGATTACACCACTTCGATTGCGAGCCGACCGGCAAACGCCTCAATGTTTGTCTTGAATATTGATTGAATATTCTCGATTTTTTAGTTTTGCATCATCACTTTGTTTATGCACAGTATTTGCTCGATGGTAGGTATAGACTTTCTCTTTACATTTGAAGTCCAAACTTGTTGTGCTATCCTAGATAAAGCGGTATTTGGTATTTTAAGCACTTCGTTATACTTTACTTTAGGGTAAATGTAAAAAATGCAATGAAAGCTAGTGTTCCAAAGTTTGAAAAACCATTTCATGGTTTCATGGTTCGGTTATTTCATCTAATAAAATATTTTAATTTGTTTAGTTCTTAAATTGCTTTGATTGAAATCCGTAATAATGTCAATGTGTAATAATATGCATTAGTAATAAATGTAATTTTGATTTCCTGTGGTGCAGGTGATTCCAGTACAGACGACGATAGCGTGGGTAACGAAGAAGGAGATCTGGATGATCAAGATTCTGGAACACCTCCAGAACGTGGAGACAGAAACAGCAGGACAGCGAACGACACTCCAACACAGCAGGTGTTAATTCATTCAGATAGCAGTAGCACCGGCTCTGCTCGTGAAACTCCACCAATGCAGCGACCACCGAAGCTTCCGGAAAGGAATAGGTATGTATTTTTCCAGTGTGAATGTGTTTCATTATAAATGCCGTAGAAATCCCCTCAGTAGAAAAATAATCTCGTACTAATGAAATTGATTTCTTCAGGTGTACTGAAGCAAACAATGTTTATGTGCAAAAACTCTTGTCACACAAAATTGTTGATTTAGTCAAGACATTCACCGCCTTCACCGGAGGCTTTAATTTAGTTTTTGACATTTGACAAATGCAATTACAGGAAGATGCAAACCTTGTCCACACTGCCTTTTTCTTGACAGCGTACCCGAAACATTTTTCTTTCCTTCTAACATGACACGAACTGTTGACTAGCAAAGTTCATTTGTGTGCAAGGCTGAAGTATAGGACTGTTTTGTAATTTGTGCAAGTAGTGTACATATTGCATGACTTCATTTATTTAAGTAAATCTTTAATGATCCGGTGTACTCTATTTTTTCTGCTTATCTGATGCAGGGTCTCTAATGGGACGCCAGCTGTTGTAGGCCTGACCTATGCAAACCTAGGAAATTTACCAGGAGGAAATCTGGGATGGGAAGAGAGGCCTGTTCATCCGATTGAGCATCGAAGTAGTCGAGATACAGAACGCTCCAACTCTGCCAGCAACATTAAGCCGCAGACCCCTTCTTCCGACCAATCTTACCATCATCAACAACATGGAAGCAATTTACAAAGAAACAGTCGACCTGAAATTACAGATCTTGTTGAAGCAATGCATAATTTAAGAACACGTAAGTCTGATCACTATATTATTGTCTTCCTGTTCTCGCAGCGCACTTTTTAAGTACGCCTTTGCTGAGAAAGTGATGGAGAAAGTAAATCCGATCAACCATTTGTTTTCGACTACACAAGCCTCTGTAGAGAAATGGAAGTAGGGATAGAGTGCATGCACAGAGGAACGGCGGATGGAGAATCTTTGTTTGTCCAATGAAAAACTGTTTGAATTAATAATGTACAAAATGGCTCAGGCTAGGCTTCACGCTAGAAATGCTTTCTCCAAGATGTTGCTAACTATATCCCATCTACTTTTTCAACTTTGAGATATGTAACTTCACAGACATTTAATCTACATTTCATATTTACTTAAACATACTTCCTATTTTTCCACTCCGAGAGTAAATGCTGGCATGAAATATTCATGTTAAAATAGCAAATGAACGGAAAACTGTCAATTTGTGCAAATGAAGACAGAAAATACATTAAGAATTCATTGGATTAATAATCATTTGGAAAATGAAAGGTAGAGAAGAACTAACGAACTAACCTCATACCATACCTCGCATTGAATTGTTGGAAAAGTGAAAGGATTAAGACTTTGTAGGAATCTTGTTTTTTGTTTAATTAGTTTATGCAACCAGCTTCAAGATGAATTTCTGCATCAACAGGGAAGCTGAAAATTATTTGACGTTTCACTACCAGATTCTAGAAACTCATAGGAGCATAATCTGATAAAATTCTAGTTTGAGTAAATGCTAATGCAACTTGTTCAAAAGTTTCTATAAACTTCTTTATTTTAATGCTTTATTTTTATCCTTTTTTGGTGTCTACAGATGGGTCACAAAGTTCTCAGCCTCCTGACGTGACGTCAACAGGGCAATCAAGACGAGTCGCTCCTGCGGACCGAGTTAATCGATTTAGCCAGAAAAGAAGTCAGTCATCAGATGAAAGTTCAGGTAAGGGAAGCATACATATATTTATGACCACAGAAAGATAACAAAATGAAATGAAAGCCGTAAATAAGAAATCACATTGGCATGCTTCAATCACGTCTAATGTAACAACAAAAATTAAAGAAGAAATCAATATACTGTCGTATTGTATAAAGCATTAGGGAAAAGATCGAGAGAAGTGAATGGATTGGAAAAGCTCTTGCTTTATGGGATTTCGCTTTTCTTTTGTTTTTATACTTATGTTCATGTTGTGAAAGGAAGACAAAGGCTGCAGTTTTGCCGACAATGCTTTCTCCATTTTCTGAGCCTTTTTCGGTTTCTTTACTATAGTCCGAGCTCATTCCAATAAATGAAGCCCTTTTCTGTTAAGTAACCCTATCCGTTGAGAAAGAAGAAAGTAGGGCAAGGTTTCAGAGTCACATAAGAGAAAGTGGATGAAAAAAGACGAACTGAATATACTTCCATGCTCCAGTTCTGTAGTTGATGACGATATGTGTGGCTTAGGTACTTCTTCCCACTTTCTTTTTATAGCTACGTATAAATAGAGAGTTCGGAACTACGTATTCCCTCATGCTCATGCTACATAGTGAACCAAAAAATGACTGCTTGATTTATAGCTCAAGACAAATTAGTTATAATTAGGTATTAAAGCGCCAATCTTGGTTTCAGTAATATACCCGGTTTTGTTCAATTTTTTTCATCATCTTAGGTACAATAACCGGTACTGGAAGATGGAAGGTCTCTGCAAAGATTCAGCAGCTACTCAACACGTTAAAACGTCCAAAGCGTCGTCCACTTCCTGAGTTTTATGAAGATGACGATATTGAGTTGGAAATGGCAGCAAAAAATAAGGACCCCAACGCACCAAAACCTGAAGGATCGGTGATGAGTCCAGCACTTGGAGAGCAGCTTGTGGTAAGAAGAAGAAAATAATATGACCTAATTTTTTATTGCTACATATTACTTTTTCTATCGCATAATAGAAAAAATCTTCCTTTATCTCTTAGAAATTCTTTCCGAACAATAGAATGCGTCAAATAATAAATATTGCTAAAGCGTATATAGTGGAAAAAGCATTATGTCGCAAATCCGTGCAAAAAATTCCTAAATATGATGATGAAAATAATCAATGATGTAAGCATGAAGTGTATGGAGGAAAGAATTTAATGACCATGTAGCTTATTCAAGTGTTCGAGTCAAATGACGACATAGTGTTGCCTCGGGCCGATGTTGACTTTAAGAATGTGCTACACTTCTCAAAATTGTAGAGATAGCTTTTATGGAAGATCCATTCATGTAGTTCATGCAAAATCACCTCCATGTTCGATTTCGCTAACTGGATGCTATACTTTTTTCTTAGATCCCATCTGGTCTACCTAGGAATTTAGAGGCAGCTGTCCAAAGGTACGGATCAGCAACGTTTAAGGCTCCAGTGGCCACCGTTCTAGATCCCAACGGGAAACTCACAATTACGCTTTCTTATGGTAAGCATTGTTTTTTTTATTATCTCTTAGCAAAGCAAATAAAAGAATGAACGCATTTGACATCTGTCTCACTTTTGATCTTTGGAACCATCCGCCTATTCCATTATACACCTTTCGCTTCACTTGGACTTTATGCCACGCATCTGTAGTTTCAATTTCTTTATATGAAAGATATTGGGGCAAGATGATACAACAGGATTTTGCCTTGTGCACACTTATGTGTTTACAACGCTCACTAAAAATGACACATAAAATGTAGTTTCTTATCTCTTTTGAATAATGACCTTCTTACGATTCCAATTTTATATGAATCTCTAGAGACGATGCTTTAGTAATTTGTATGTATTTACGTTTGGCAATCTCTAAATTTATTTCAATTTCCTTTCAGGTAAATTACTAAGTCGCTCCCACAAAATTGCATTCGCTTTGCTCAATAAAACTGGCCATAAAGGGGAAAGTGTAGTCAAAACTGGAGACCGGGTCGCTCTAGTCTACCCCAATAATGATCCTATCAACTTTATATGTGCTTTCTACGGATGTTTGTTCGCTGGTGTCGTTCCTGTACCCATTGAGGTTCCGTTAACACGAAGGGTAAGTCATTTTACCGACTTTAAAATACTAAATGCTCACCTGTCAGTCTGCAGATATTTTGCCTAGTAGATGTCGAGCTAATAATTATGTTTTAAGGAGTACTGAAATTGAAAAATGAGTCTGTCATATGCAAACTTACAAAGTAGACCATTAGGTTTCCTTACATGCGTATCAATGAGCGACTGCTTTTCTACTCTTATTAGTCAGCCCCCTTGCAGATATTGATTTTCTTTTGACAGCAAATTCACTTTTGACGTTGTTAAAACAAATTGAATGCTGTTATTGGATTTTCTTCCAGTTGAAGCTGCCAAAATGAGATAAAGTATTAGAAATCAGAGCTTTCATATGGCAAATTGAAAATGTTCGTATGAAGTCATGATTATTAAGTGGGATAAGGTTAATTTGTAACAAGCGGAAAGCTGGAAAAAGTTTTGTGACAAGGGAAATTGGATTTTGTAGCATGACAAATTGATGTTTGACTCAAGCATATTTGGCATGAAAAAGGATTCTCACGTTCGTTTGGATTTTGGATGGTCAAGGGTGCATTGTTCATGTTCAGAAAAAATGTCAAGTTGGCAGGATGAGTTGTAATGAGTGGTGAGCGATGAATTTGATCGAATGTCTTATATTTCAGGACGCTGGATCTCAACAAATTGGTTTCCTCCTGGGAAGCTGTAGTGTTCAAGTGGCCCTTACTTCAGAGGCTTGTTTGAAAGGGCTGCCAAAATCTGCGGCAAGCGGTGAAGTTGTTGCTTTCAAAGGCTGGCCTAAACTCAACTGGTTTGTTACGGAGCATCTAGGGAAAGCACCCAAAGATTGGTCACCCTCACCTCGAGTCACTGATGAGACGGCAGCATATATAGAGGTATATATTTTTTATGTGTTTCAAGTAATAAGGATAAGTGGAGAATTCATTGTTTCTCATTTCCCCCCTCTTGAAACTTTTGTAGTACACCACGGATCGGGATGGATCTGTGATGGGAGTCACTATGAATAGAGCTGCAATGCTGGCTCATTGTCGCAGTTTAACAACTGCTTGTAACTACACGGAAGGAGAAGTGATGGTGTGCGTTTTGGATTTTAAACGTGAAGTAGGCCTTTGGCACAGTATCCTTACTTCCGTTTTCAATGGAATGCATGTCATATTTATTCCATACGCTCTAATGAAAGTTAACCCTGCTAGTTGGATGCAGCAAATCACTAAATATAGAGGTATGATGCTGTTGGTTATTAACATTTATGATATTATAAGCTTTATAGCTACTTACTTCTACGGTTTGTTCATATTTTCACAGCGAGCATTGCCATAGTCAAGTCAAGAGATCTCCACTGGGGACTGTTAGCTACAAGAGACCATCGAGATATAAGTCTGGCTTCCTTGAGGCTACTTCTTGTGTCTGATGGAGCAAATCCATGGTCCCTTTCTTCATGCGACCAGTTCCTTTCCGTATTCCAAAACAAAGGTTTACGGCCTGATGCAATTTGTCCGTGCGCCAGTTCATCTGAAGCACTCACGGTATCACTACGAAGGTAATTTATGCTCCATAAAGTATAATGTGTATGAATGCAATGTTTCACGCTCCCATTTTTATTGTCATGTCTCCTAGGCCTGGAAGAGCAGGTGTTAATGCCACGGGAAGAGGGGTTCTCTCCATGCAAGGTTTGAGTTACGGGGTTGTCAGAGTTGATCAAGAGAACTCATTAACATCGCTAACTCTGCAAGACTGTGGACAAGTGATGCCTGGAGGTATGTACCTAAAAGTGATACGAACATGGGAAAAGTATTATTTTGTTGTTTTCGATTAATTATGAACCTTTTTTTGTATCTTTTTGCAGCTGTGATAGTCGTTGTGCGAATGGATGGACAACCATATCTTTGTAAAACAGACGAAGTTGGTGAAATCTGCGTTCACAGCTCTTCCACTGGCGCTCAGTACTGGGGACTTCAAGGGCTCACGAATCAAACGTTCAAAGTACAACCACTACAGGCGGATGGCACTTCTGTTACAGATTCCGAGTACGTGAGGAGTGGACTTCTTGGCTTCCTAGGGCCGGTATGTTGTACTCATCATCCTATGGAAATTTATGTATGAAAGATAAACTCTTGAACTCTTATCGATTTTTTAAAATCTCTTTAGGGAGGCTTGGTATTTGTGTGCGGATCCAGAAATGGGTTAATGAGTGTTAGCGGAAGGAAACATAATGCGGACGATATAATTGCAACCGTTTTAGCAGTTGAACCTATGAAATTTATTTACCGTGGCCGTATCGCAGTGTTCAGTATCAAAGTGCTGAGAGATGAAAGAATATGCGTTATTGCGGAACAGCGTCCAGATTGCAGTGAAGAAGAGGTACATTTTCTTTTAAAATCTTGAGTCTTCATCTTATGTGCTCCTTATATGATAATGATATGAACATTTCAATCATTTAGAGTTTCCAATGGATGTCAAGAGTTCTTCAGGCCGTGGATTCAATTCATCAAGTAGGCATCTTCTGTTTAGTTTTAGTCAATCCAAACTGTTTGCCCAAAACTCCTCTCGGTGGGATCCATTTATCCGAGGTAACGCATTCTGCTGAAAGTTATTTGCTTTATGATGAGATCGATATTTTATGCTCTGAATGCTTATATTTATTCTAGACCAAGAGAAGATTCCTTGAAGGCACTCTTCATCCTGCAAATGTGCTAATGTGTCCTCATACTTGCGTAACAAATCTACCGAAACCAAGAGAGATCCATTCTGACGTAGGACCAGCAAGCGTCATGGTTGGCAATATTGTTCAAGGGAATCGTTTAGCTTCAGCTCAGGGCCGTGACCTCGGTGTGGTGGATGAAGAGTCTGATACTGCTAAAAAGGTATGAAGATAAACCTGAGCGAATAAACATTTCATTTGCATCAATTTGATTTTATTCTATTTTCGTTCACAGTATCAGTTCATATCAGAGATTTTGAAATGGCGATCCGGCGCAACGGCAGATCATGTCATTTTCACTCTGCTGAATTCTAAAGGAACGGTCACAATGACAATGACATGCTCACAATTACACAAAAGAGCTGAGCGTGTAGCGTGCCTACTTTTAGAGAGAGCAAAGATCAATACGGGAGATCACGTTGCTCTTGTATACTCTCCTGGTTTAGATCTCATTGCAGCCTTCTATGGATGCTTATATGCAGGAGCCGTGCCTGTCACAGTCCGACCACCACATCCACAAAATCTACAAACCACTTTACCTACTGTTCGTATGATTACTGAAGTCAGTAAATCCGTTCTCATCCTTTCAACTCAAAACGTTATTAAATTGCTTCGTTCTAAGGTTGGTAACATTGAACATTGAATGGAAGCAATTTTATATTTGTTAAACGTCTCATTAACGTATTGTACTTCCAGGAGGCAAGTAATGTAGTTGATGTAAAATCATGGCCTTTGACGCTGGATACAGATGATCTTCCTAAGCGAAAGCTTGCTAGCATTTATAGAGCCCCCACTGCTGAAATGATTGCTTATCTTGATTTTAGGTATAGCAAAAGTTTATAATGAAACAAAAGCGTTACACTCTTATTGTAACACCAAACAGCAAATTTGAAATGTGCATTTGTTTTCAGTGTTTCCACAACGGGAATGCTGGCAGGTATCAAGATGTCACATTCAGCGGTTACCTCTCTGTGCCGTTCCATGAAGCTCGCATGTGAACTCTATCCGTCACGTCATGTCGCTCTTTGTCTTGATCCGTACTGTGGGCTTGGTTTTGCGTTATGGTGTCTCAGCAGGTGAGTACTTTTAAAGTGAAAGCATTTACGTCGTGTGTGTGACCTCATTGGGTTGAATTTTTTTTCTCTTGAATTATTAACAGCGTGTATTCAGGACATCATTCCATTTTAATTCCTCCATCAGAAGTGGAAGTAAATCCAAGTTTGTGGTTGAGCGCTGTCAGTCAGTATAAAGTGCGGGATACATTCTGCTCATATGGAGTCATGGAGTTGTGTACAAAAGGATTGGGATCATCAGTTGGCTTATTGAAACAGAGAGGGGTTAATTTGGCATGTGTCCGTACTTGCGTGGTGGTTGCTGAAGAGAGACCAAGGATTAATCTCACAAATAGCTTCTCCAAGTTATTTTCAGCCCTTGGCTTATCACCCAGAGCTGTTTCCACTTCATTTGGGTGTCGAGTTAACGTTGGCATTTGTCTTCAGGTATGAATTTAAAAGCGTGTTCTCTTACCTGTTGGAAACTTTTTTTGAGCTTATCAATCTGTTCTCATACTTTTAGGGAGCATCTAGTCCAGAGCCATCAACAGTTTACGTGGATCTGAGGAGTTTGCGACATGATAGAGTCACACTGGTTGAGCGAGGCTCTCCTCATAGCCTTTGTCTTATGGAGTCCGGAAAGCTTCTGCCTGGGTCCAAAGTTATTATAGCTAATCCTGATACAAAAGGACAATGCGGAGACTCACATCTCGGAGAAGTAAGCTCTTTTGATAAAAATAATATGGGTTACCTCTTTGATGTAATAAGCAATCATATAATGGGTATACTTTTTAATCATAGATTTGGGTGCAGTCTCCTCACAATGCCAGTGGCTACTTTACAATATTTGGTGATGAAAGTAGCTATGCTGATCATTTCAATGCTAGACTTGTGACCGGTAATACTGGAGAAGTATATGCTCGCACTGGGTACCTAGGGTTCCTACGTAGAACTGAAAACGTGCAAGCAGACGGAGGTAACGAGGATTAACTTTTGTATTTAAATAATGAATCGGGAGAATAATAAACTTAATTCCTAATAATTGGCTTAATGCAGAATTGCACGATGCTGTTTTCGTTGTTGGAGCTCTGGACGAAACTATCATGCTACGAGGCTTACGGTACCATCCGATAGATATTGAAAACAGTATTCTACGGTGCCATAAGAAGATTACAGAATGGTAATACAAATGTCACAATATCTTTAATTAAGATGAAATGAACCAAATGAATATTTACTTTAATTAATGATTTCAGTGCTGTTTTCACATGGACGAATCTCCTGGTTATTGTTGTGGAGCTTGAAGGAAATGAAAATGAAGCCCTGGACGTTGTTCCACTCGTTACAAATTGTGTCTTGGAAGAACATTTTCTGATTGTTGGTGTTGTCGTTGTTGTCGACCCTGGAGTTGTGCCAATCAACTCCCGTGGTGAAAAACAACGCATGCATCTTCGCGATGGATTCCTTGCTGATCAATTGGATCCAATATTTGTTGCTTATAATATGTAAAGTGGAGCATCTTGGAGCTTTTCTGCAAGCGTATTATTGAAAACTAAATATCTGCTAAAGCATTGCAAATTTAGACTTAAGTAACTTTTTTCCGTTTGTGAGGCAGCTGTGTTCGTTTAGATAATCTTTTTTATTAAGACAACCTACATTACAAATACTATAAAAGAGTACAGAGGCAGCAGTGATAGTAACAAACTAGTGATGTACATATTACGAAAATTACAACCCCAACAGAGTGGTGTATTCAGTAAAATGTAGTCATTTATGTAACGTTACATAAAATTTGTATTATGTTTTTTATCATGTTTTGCCATTATCAATTTTTGCTCATGCTTTGAAACGCTTCAAAGCGAGGATGTATGAGCTTTCAAAGACGACATTAGAAACATTTTTGATTTCCCATCATTCTGCTAATCAATTTTTTTCGATCTGTTGTTTTAATATTATTATATACTTCTTATTGACTAAACGTGCAAATAACAATAACATTAACAAAGTCAATTTCTCATGTAAGCTTTACTAAACCACAATCAGAGGTCTGATAACATTGCCCGATTTTGACAAAGGGAGAGTTATTCAAATATTATAGAAAATCACCAAATACTGATAATCTTCACTATCATCTTTGCAATATTATATAATTTATTATTATATACCTATTTATATATGATTTTTTCATTCGCAGTCACGCTACAAAAATGTTATCTACTTTTTTTCTGTAAATATTTTGACGTTCACGTTCACTAACAGCAAATTGTTGTGTTTACAAACTTGTAGCTAGTTTTTTTTGCTAATTTTCAAACCGTGATATTTAAAGTTATTTATCGTTATAATGAATATGATTTTATTTTTAAATTATCAACTTGCAAATTGAAGCGGTAACTTTAGTTGATACAACTTTTATATGATTTGTGCATCTTTATATAAATCAAATAAAACATCAAGAAAATTTATACACTAATAGACGATTGTTGTGAGTAAAAACAATCATACTACTAAATAGAGATGTTTTTTGCCTAAGAATCCTTTAGTCATGTGTTAAGTATAAAAGTTTTGAAATTCTAGTAACTCAATTTGTTAGTACCAACAGTAGTAATTTTGCTGACATTATAATGAAACGTGAGGGAAACGTAAAATGACATGTATAGCGTAAGGATTCTTCCCTAGATTTTTCACGCTTTCTATAATTTCTATGATGTTTCTTTTTGTACATAAATACTTCAAGAGACGGTACAATTCAGTAACTCTGACTTAATTATAATCTCATTCCCGATCTTTGTACATACAATTTTCTCTTCTGCTCTTGTAATATATATTATATAATTTCAGAAATTTCGATTTCATGGAAGATTAGAACTATAAGGATGTTCGAATTCGTTTGTAGTTTGTGGAACTTGAAGGAGGAGTTTTAACAACCTATAATTGCGTATTCTGTAAAACGATAAGTATAGTATTCAACAGTCAGCCATATTAGAAGAAAATTCTTATAGGTTAATGTACTACCATCAGTCGACTATTTTTAAGTCTAGTTAAGGATAAGTCACATGTAATTGTAATTATGTTATGCTTAAACAGTAAATAAATTCAAGTAATTGTCGGTGAAAGAAGAAAATTAATCTGCTCTGATGATGGCTTTTCCAAAGCTTTGCAAGTGTAGAAAAATACTTGAGCGCATTTACTAGTAAACCCATTCGTTTTCTTCAGCCAGTGTTTTATTACATTTACAGAAATATTGGTCAATAAAATTGTATCACGCCAAAAATATTTAGTTAAGATCATACGTTTATTATTATGAACAATTTATAGTTATAAGAATACAAGTTACAAGTAATGCATTGTATTTACTATATAATTATAGTGGTCAAAAGTTATCGAAGAATCCGCGGAATAAAAATCCTTTGTTACGAAACTGTGCTCGTGCTTACCATCTCATTTCATATCTGCGTACATTTTCAATTTATTTTGCCAGATGAATTATTGGTCTAACGGCATGTATCTATTAACCTAGATCCCACGGTTGTTTACAACCAAAGACACGCATAAAATCATATATGATAAATGGGGTTACTGAACCAAATTGAACGCACACACAGCAAGACTTAATTAATGTAATATTTTTCATCTTGAAAATTGAATTTCCAGCAGAGGGGCAATGTGAAACAAAATCTTTAAACACTCCGTTTGAAAGTTTCAAAATTCTCTTTTATTTGCTTTTGTATTTAGGTATATTAACAATATAAATATTCACACGTACAGCATATAAATACACACAACTAAAAATCAACAACAAAATAAGAAACGAGTAAAAATAAATACTTTTGTTTGGCAAAATGAATGACAACTTTTATAGCCTTGTTGTGTCCTAACAAGATAAATAAACGGTGGCAGTTGTAAATAGCATTGCATTCAAAAAAAGGAAATAGTTTTAATTTAATCTTATATTATGCAACTCACTATGTGGTTTTACATTTTAGTTTAGTTTAGAGTTTACATGTAGGTGCAGGCATACTAGATCAATATTACTAGATGATTATCAAATTAGTCATACTATACAAAAATCCAAGGGAAAATGCTATATATGTGACGGACTGTTTCATCTCTCTGAAATTATTGAATGACACCCCACCATTTTTTGATTCGTCGAGCTCAGAGCCCCTCTTATGCGGATTATTAGATCTCGCTGAGCCTGACGAAAGCTTATCAGTTTTAGGAATTTCATTTCCTCCGTGCATTGTCGTTGGCCTTGGTGGAGTTTGCATTGTGCCCTCCTGTGATCCATACTTTGAGGGCCGGGGTTGATCTAATTGGAAATGGGTGCTTTGCGACAATTCACCTGCATTACTCTCTGCCGAATCAAGCAATTCGGGACTGACTATCGGTCCTTTATTAGTCACCCTCCAGGAGGACGGATCAATTCCTGGGCATTCTGTCTCACGGAACGTGCTGCGAAAAAGGAAAATATAACTTTGTATTCAAAATAATTGCATGTTCCTCTTTCTTCTCATGATGACAAATATTTACTGTTTTATCTTGTGGAAGACATATATCAATGGACACTACCCTTTCAAGGTTCATAAACGAGTAAATCACCCGGCATGCAAGACAATTTTACGATATGGTTATGCCCCCTAATATTGTTGAATTACCGATTGTTTTATATGGACGTTATCAACTTGTCCATTCAAAAAATATGTTTTCTTGACACGTCACGCAAAACAAAAGTTTCGTACGTTTTTGAAAAGACAAACAGCAGTAAAGCTTTGATCATAAATATTAAAATATAATGGAAATTATCTTGATGACTGTTTTCAAGGTAAACGTTTCCTATTTAGGTGTCATGAACAAAGTTTTCCTATTAGATTTCAACGAACCTTAAAGAGGCACACTGCTGGGATACGATACTGAGGGATTTGTCAAGAGTTGACAGAGCCAAGGTTGTTGCGTTCAAACCAGCTTCCACCGACGACTTGTATCTTCCTGAAGACGAGCCAGAGTTGGAGTTATACTGAGTCACCCTTGAATCGCATTTCTCTGGCGTTTTTTGTGATATGCAGGTTCTAAACTTTGCCCGAGCACTAAAGAATAACATCGGAACATTATGGATCATTGGTTGAAAGTATGTAATCAGTGAGGAAAGGTAATTGTGAGAAATTTATGAAAATTGCATGCTCATATTATAACTTGGACGCATTTTTGGTAGTTTGTCAACCAAAAAGAAAGTTTAATAGTCACATGCTCACATGTCATGTCTTCATGTTTTTGTCACAATTTGCCAACTTCAGTGTTTAAAAGAAAATTGTCCATAAAACCAGTCTCTGTTAGCTGAATGAAAACTATGCATTCAGTTTGGAATGGTGTCATTAAAAATTTAGCATACTACTTGTCATTTTTTTGTGTACATAACTTATAATACATGCATATAGAAAAGTGAAAACCGTTAACAGCTCAATCCGTTTGTCTCGTACACATGCAAGCGTGCGCTTATCAAAGCAAAACAGAACACGTTTTCCCATTAAACATGACGCATCCATTTGTCTGTGACGATGTTACTGTTACAAAACTTGTTTTTGTGAATAAAAACGAAAACAATAATTGGATTGGGGTGACAAGACATGCTTTTCCGGTGATCGCCAGCTCATACTACATTCACCGAACTCACAGATTGACAATGACAAACTTCAATATATTTTGGTAGGTGTGTTTTCGTAGAATAGATTGAAGTGAAAGTAGAATAAAAACATTGCCGTGCATGCTATTAATTTGGGGTTTGGAAGAAGTAAAGCAGAGACGAATGTACACAAATGCGTTTTGTACTTTCTCTTTCACTCGTGAAACCACTTACATTACAAATAAGCTGTTGTCAAAATGCGTGCATATATTGTGTTTTATTGAGAGAGTACCGACAAACCATGCATATTTAAGAGAGGGTGATGTCCTATCAAGTGGATACAAATGACAAGATGATTACATATTATTATAAACCAGGAAACACTTTGAAGTATTTGAAGCGTTTTCTATTGTTAGTATGAAAAAAAGGTGAATAGGTGAGGATGTTAATTTATTTATCAGAAAGCAAAAGAGCACTTCCGGAGTGTTCAATATTTCATTGATGATGAAAGGCAAAACAGAAAATGTGCGAATATTGTCAGCTCAATCTCATTTTTCATTCACGTGCATTACTTGATTATGTTGATATAGTGTAATTTAGTAGAGTACATTCAACTGATGAGGAATAAAGATAAGAAGACACTCTTACCAGCATATTTGCTTGATATTTGCGGATCCACCAGAGACCAAATCGATCAAATACCGATACTGATTACCACAATAATTTCCTTGGGTTGAGATCTTTTTGACACACTGCAAGAATTTGTCATTATTTTTATAGATTATTTATACAATTATGAGTGCCTATGAAAAATGAACATTACAATACAATTGACTTACGGGGGCATGATGCAGGTACGCTAGATGTACGAGAAAAGAACATTTAAACTTAAATTTTCACACTCTTTGCATTCAGGATTTGAGAGGCACATTTTATTCCCTTACCTTTTTGGTAATCTTGGTCTTGACAAAGTGTGGACATGGACACACTCGGGTCTTTGAAAGCCTTGTCAAATTCTGTTTTCTGCTGTCTCGTCATACAACGACTGGTGTAGCCTCTTATACACGATGCCAAACTATTCCATAAACTGAATAAATATGAAAATGATTACTTGAATTGCACAGGATTATCTCATTTGATTAATCTTTTAGCTTTAATGTCATCCATCATACTTGCAAACTTTCTCCACGGCTTTTGGATTATCGGGGACTACTAATTCTGGATCTTTGTAAAGCGGCTCTGCGTTATCTGCACATCTCTTTAATTGCTCATCACTGCATGTTTCAGGAGCCGGTATTAAAGCTCCGTCTCCCTCCCACCCTGTAATGTTGTTTGTAGAAAGAATTAAAACCAGTCATGAAAAACGGACGGCGCATGTGAGAAAAGACTTATGCTTTGTTGCTTTAAAGCTCATTGACCAAGTAATTAGAGTAACATGACATGATACGATCACTCTTTTCAATCTTGATTGAAAGTGTTTTGGTCTTGATATGTCTACAAACGTTTGCGTGCAGTGCACCAGAAAAACGGAAAATGGCCTAAATTGAGGTTAAATAGCCATCACCGCGAGTGGTACGGTACGTAAGAATGAAACCTTTCTCTTATAATCCAGGAAACGCTAGAAGTGTAAGTGTAGGCATTATATTGTAGTTGAGCTGTGCAATAATGCAGCTTACAGCAGGGTGGTTGCTTGAATGATCGTATGACATGATGTAATTACATTTTGATATGTAAGCCTATTAATTTTGAAACTCCAATGATAAATCGTCGCAATCGTAGATACTGAGAGATGACGATCCTGCATTTACGTCATCTCATACTATATTATTCAAGAACATTCTAGTTATGTTTTCTGCAGAGGGTACAAAAATGATTTCAAAATTATCTTAAAAAAACAACGAGTATCACAACAACAACATGAAGAACAAACATATATGTTTTCCTTGTATGGATTCAGCTTGGATTTTTGCAATATGCCTCGTTCTCATTTTAGCTTTCCTGAAGAAAGAATGCCATTATCATCATTTAATGGATTTAACATAGGTAATTAGACTGATCAAGCACGTCAAGTGCAGCGGAAACAAAGCTCAAACGCTTGCCATTTATCCCAATTTTGCTGAACACTACTTAGGTTAGTAGAAATACCAGGTATTCTGAGATATGCACATACGATAATTAACTATGAAACAGCAAGGTGAATAGCAAGGACATTTGAACGAAATGGCTTATATATAGCTTTCACCACGTAATTGTGGTTCAGTTCTATATAATATGGAAATTCGAAGGTCCCTGCAATAGTAAAAATGTATACTTGAGTCTAAACTAAAGGGACCCAAGACGCTCTTGCTTTTTGCTGATTTTTTAAAAACTTGTTTCACAAAACATAATAACCCATGCGATAAAAACCATTTTTTACAACACACCGTCGTGGTAGCGGTGTCAGCGTTTTATGAAATTGAATGTCCCACCCGACCTTGCAATCGTGAAATTGCCGACTGACATTAGTTAAGTTAGGAATTAAAAGTCAGCGAGCCAAATGAAAATCAGATAAAAAAAATAGTAGCACAATAATGTAAAGGACTTTAGTAGGTACTGAAGCCGCTTCACTTTAGTCTACTACGTCATGTATAAAGTACAATGACTTCGGTACAATGTGCACCTAAGTATGTAGGTGCGTATACGCTTGAGCTAAATTCATCTGCACTTGATACATGTGTATCTCAGTGTCAATTTTTGTAAATGATCATTAATATCATATGAGTAATGTGGCACACTGACAATGAGGATAAAAATTATGTGTATTTCTCTCTCAGTGAGCACAAAATAAAGATTTGGCGGTATATGCTTTAGAACAAATAGTTGGCATTTAAGAAGACTATCAACCTGCTTATCTTAACTAATGCGTTACGCAACATGAACTTCTTAGCCTACATCAAAGACGATCTTCAGAAACCACCACAATTCTTTTTATGAATGACAGGAAGGGGTATAATCTATAATTGCATGTTTCACGTGGAAAGATGAATGATTGATAGTTACACTACGGAAATTGTTTTGGAATTAATATTCGTTTCACTTACCTATAAGTACGAATAAGAAAATATGTATCCACCAATTGAAATTCATTTTCTGGCTGTTATATTTTTAGACTAGTAGTAGAAATCAACTGTAAACTATACACTTAAACTTTGTATTCCGATTCGTGCAACTCTATTGCACTTTTCCTTTTTCGCGTTTCACATGATAAACTTTTTAACTTTTGTGAGAAATCCGGAACAAATTGTAAATTCAAGTTGTGGAGCAGATCCTTCCGTGAATGAATTTCGTGTGCTTGTTATTACCAGATCTTCAATAACGTTTCCTGCGCAGATCAAAATGGCTGCTGCAACATGGTCTGGACTTGAAATGCGTCATTTTTATGCAATCGGATCAGAAAACTGAAATGTTATGCATTTCCAAATCTGAATAAATGTACACACCTCAGAACCAATTTTTGTAGGGGATTGTAATATTTGAGTAAGAATGTGCACAGTGCACAAGTATGAAATAGAGAATGAAGTGGAGCCAATGCAATGACAGGGGTTTCATGGACTTATGACTAGGTCAACTCGAGCTTATTCAGGAAACTGGCAAGAAGTTGGACTTCAGCACGCGATTTTGTCATCCCAAAAGAAAAGAAATTCTTTGCCAGGCAGGCATATTGCAAGTCTCTCACATTCATATCACAAGCCAAACAAAGAGGTGAGTTAGCGTAGGAGAACGAAAGACCAACCCCATGGTTGGGTGGTTTTATGTTGGTTTTTTTCTGCTTGTGTATGAGCTTTTTAAGAGCTGGGTCTTTATTTCACATACCTATTATATGAGTGTTATATAGTAGGTGTAATTTTATTAGATTTCAGCGCATTTGCATGCTGACTGAAATACCTCGATGTTAGTTTTAGTTAATACGACCAAGTACCGTGCAGTCTTGTTTGTCGAATGTAACAAAGCATTCTAGTAAACTTTATAAACAGGGGAAAAGCAGTGACATAATGTAATTACCTATGTACGTATATTATATCTGCCAAAGAACGGCCATGTATGCATGCACTGCAGGTTTTTACAAGACTAAAAATATTCAGTTACTGTTTATATTTTTTATAAACCTCGGTGGTGAAAGAGCTGACTGAATGAATTTGAGTTATGTTTAACGGAATATTGCGTAGTGCTCCGTTTCGGTTGTTGTTGCAAACATGCCCCTAATGATTTTGCCCTAGCTGTCGTTTTGCCCCATTTTATAAAATACAAAACGCTTCTTGAACCGAATGCATAGATTACTTTTCTATAGACCATAAAACAAGTGCAAGAATGGCTAGAGATTTGACGAGATATGTTGTTTAAATGGCGACATAACTTTTCTCGTGTCATATTAAATGACTAATTTTTGCTATCTGGGATATGAGATTTTTATGCAAAACCTACGTGTATTTAAATAAGGTTGAACCGAGAAAACTTTTCGAATTAAACTCTAAAAGGTAGGCAAACAGAAACGGGTTCAACAATTTAATAAAAATACAAACTTAGCTTTTAACCTACATTTTCATTTCCTCATGAACAGGCCACCTTTATGGAGAAAGCTATGTACTGCACCGAATGCATGATTTTTGTGACTGCAAGTGCTAATCGATTGGTCTTTTATAGAGCTGCTAATATGCTTATCATGCAATTAAAATATGGATATTAACCAATACCAAATCAATGTACAACGCATGGTCTGATTGGGGAAACATGAGACCACACTACAATGACTATTTTAGTAACGAAAACTCATTTTCCGTGTCTCACTAGCCTACTGTGTGCAGTATTTTATGTTGTCATCACGTAGAGATTTGATTGATGATTGATAAGGCCACTTCGAATAAGCCCACGCGGTTTTTATAAGCAATACAAACGAAAGAAAATCAACTTTCTCCACACCAAAATATGCCATTGTACGCTACATTTTTTCCCGTCTGCCACTGAATAGAACGTGTAAAGCTAACACTCATCGATATGCCAGCTCTATTGTGTTGACTTCAATCAGCGTATCAGCAAGCCAGTAAGCAACCCCTTCGAGCCACTTCATTTCTCAACTACACGCGTGCATACAACATGAGGAAATGTCATTACAGGTACGTGTAATAGTATCATTATTTTCCCCGTCTCAATCTCAATACCCACGCCGCATTACACAATGACGGATCAATTCATATCCTTCATGAAAACTAATTTCAACTCGGAGAACGGAGAACTAGGTGTTCAGTGTTATTTCCCCCTCGTGTCGCATTGTTGATTTTCTGCCCAAAAGAAGCCATTTTATTTTGACCACTTCCACACAACGGGCAACAACTGATCGATTTTGATTAAGATGGCCATAAAAACTGTTTGAAAAGCTATAAATGAGTTTTTTAGTATGCCCTTGAATGAATCGCGACATGCAAGAAATGAAGTACAGGATCTTACACAAGTTGTTGACACCTATCGTTCATGTTGCACTATGCCCATTGCACGTCAATCCAAATAATAATTAACTTGTTTTTTTAACATATGCCACTTTTCCCATGACCTTTATGAAGAAATCGTAATGAAAGAATAAATTTAAGGGTCAAAATTAATTATTTATTGTGGAACCTAGATAATTGTACTCTATATCATGTTATTTTTATAACAACAACAAACATATTTAATAACATGACACTGTCACTTCGTATAAGTATATAAATCAGTAATAAATTGGCTTATTAGCTACCGGGTTCAATAATTAACTACTACAATTATATTTTTCGTCTCTGTATTAAATTTTACTTTGAAGCTCTTTAAAGCTTGATGGTAAATACAAGGTATGAGAAGATGTAACCGGAAATTATTAACGAATCACATTATCATAAATTTAAAATGGGAAGCTCTAAGAATCTTAAACATTTACAATTTTATAAACATGGCAAAATATATAATTAATTAAAACATTGCAAACATACAGCACTCCAAAAGAACTTAATGGACGGAACACCAAACCCGGAAAACAATAATTAATAATATGATTAAATTAAAGCATAAAATGAGAAGTTGAACAAGTAAAAATGGCAATACCATACCAATGCCAAAAAGATAGTAAAATGTTATCAGGTAATCAGATCGTAGTAAATACTGCTGACTGTATTAATATACTTGCTGGAAAAATTACTGTCCATGTTTAGTCGTACTTAGATTCAGACTATAAGATTCCCAAACGTCCACAGTCTCCCATTGAAAATTAGAAAAGTTAAGTACAAAATATTAAGTAAAATTATGGCAGCATGATGATGGATTAAGTCTGAGATTATTTTATGCTTTGCATCTTTGCATGTCATGGTACATATTTTTGTTCTTAACACGTAATTTCTCACTCATGTATAAGAGCGTGATGAAGAAGTTGTGCTACATAATGAGGTGGCAAGGAATACAACAAAAGAGAATAAGATCACAGTCGTGGAAGGGCTAAGTATTGAGCTGCCAGCAAAAACTGGACAATACGGGCACTGGTAGCTGCCGCACACTTGGCAAATATCCAGCATGTAAAGATCCAATGCCTCGAATATGGTCTCATTAAATCTCTCTGGCGCGTAATAATCATACACACGCACAGATAAGTACCGAGTCATATTGGCAACTGGAAACCATCTTTGTAATGTGAAGTTCACGCAAGTTGGATTGATTTCCAGCTGAAAGAGAAAATTAAACCATGTCAATCGTGATTGCTCGTGATTGCAAACCCCTGTTGTGCTACTTTTAAATTATAGACTTACGTAGTCGAAATAGAAAATGACTTTTTCAGCAAAGTATCTTGCACGCCTCAGGGTAGTGACTTCTCCGTATTTGACGTAATCATCTAACCTCTTTTGATGGAGAAAGTATCCTGTGGGAACTGTCACTTCCAAAATTGCCATACCTGACCTTTCCCCTTCCTCTAGATATGTCCACCTTTAACAATTTTAAAGATAATCTGTAGAATCAAATATATGTTTGCTAATTTAAAGAAATGCTGATTACTGATTAACGTACTGCTGGCATATTTTGTAGTCAATTAATGAAGCATTCCTTCCAAAATATCGAGCTTCAGGCACTAGAGAAAACGCTTGAACTGGAGGTTGTGTGATAAATTTATCTCTGTCCACTCCAAATTGTGCTTGCATTTGTAAGAGGGCATATCCAGCTCCTTTCACCTGTACTTTCACGCTTCCGTATGCATTGGTAATCTACATATTCATAAAGAGAGCATACATGAGCTACTTTCCATAAAGTCTTCAATATTATGCTTATTGTAATCTAACCTTTAGAACTTTGCGACTGGATAACTGATTTGCATCTGCATTTATATGGAATGTGGTGACGAGGTCTGGAATGGCAACCGCTTCGATTGTAACTGTCAAGTCAGTAACATTTCGTATGTTCGACCTGATCGAGAATTCAACCAAAGCTTTCATAGCTGCGGCAGTATCCTATTAATGGAATTTGTCGTTATTACGTGAATGACCTCAAATTCTCAATAAATTCTAATAGCATGCGTTATTCATATTGACCTGTGTCGACGCCCAACCACCATCATACAAGCGCTGGCTGTTGAGCCACCTCACGATACGTTGAATGAGCACTAGATCCTGTCGTGCTATGTAAACCATCAAAGCATATGCTGTAGTTTCTATGTTACTTGAATCGTGTTTGTACGGTAAACGTGGAAGCAGGAACGGTTTGTTGTTTTCTAGCTTGTAATCAGGCGTGGGAACTTTCTCCTTTCCCCAATACTCCAAGTCATCTAAACGATTTATTATGATCATAAAAGTGTAGATAAGTAAGGAAGTAACTTCAGCTTTACTACATATTTTATAAAATAATTCGATTACCCGACTGCTGTCTGTTAGCAGAGAGAATGAGGAACGCTGCATCGGCTTTTGGACTCTTTGTCAACATGAGTGCATAAGCAACCAGGGCAATCTGATATGGATCGTACGTGAATCTCAGTTGGTCCACTTGTATTTCCAAATAGTTTATAGCTTTCTGACGTGCGACAGCCACTTCTGGTCCAGTTACCTATGGAGAAAAAGATCCATGTTACAACAACAAGCAGGAACTTCACAAAGACTAAAGTTATGTAGTAGTTTCTTACCCCAGGTATGTCTTTAACAGTATGAAGAGCTATGAGTACGTGTGCAGTCAAAGTTATATTTGGAGTGGTGTACACGTTGTCGTAACGAAGTATTGTGTCGTTCAATCTCCTATTAGTATATGGCGCGACTTCGTAGAATGATCCTTCCTCCGTTTGATAATCCAGCAGCCAAAGAACCGCTCTTGTAATAACCTTATGATCAATGTATAAGAAATTCTCCCATTCATTGAAACTAGCCTCGGTAAACACCTTGGCGCAGTAGGCCGTCACCCATACGCTAGGAGATGAATTGTTCCAGTCACTTCTGAAATGGCTGAAAGACCCATCTTCATTTTGGAAACTTAACTGCCGGAGATATAGGGTGTTCAGATGGTGGAATGCATCTCGATAAACCGTCTTGTTTCTTTGATTTGTTAATCTCAAATACAAAAGAGTGTAGAAATTTGCTGCAAAACTAAACATATTATGTTCTGCGGAATCCATCGGCTTATTTATGAGGGATGAGGCGTTGACTGGCATTTGAGGGAACGCTGGACCAACGACATCTCCAACAACCGATATTTCAGCTAAATTAGAGCTGTAGACATAGTATCGGTCAAAGTCGTATGGAATTAT